>PVLA01004441.1:124171-176547 GCA_004027455.1 Hydrochoerus hydrochaeris
TTATAGTTAAAGCTGCCTAGATTAAATTCAGACAAGGATTAAGCTGACTAGAAAACCTGGGTTGCGAGGTAGAAACAGCCCCCTCCCATGTTTAAGGAATTTATGGAGTGTACCTTCCCTGGGCATCTGCTGCCCATATTAGGAAGCACCCTCTGCCGCCCAACTCTAGACCACCCTATAGTCGCCCCCTCCAATGAATATAGAAAGCCATTTAAACTAACCAATGCCATCTGCTTCTGTGACCATGCTTGCAAAGACCCCTCCTCCCTTTGTTCGGTAGTTTAAAAGCCATGCTCCGGCACACCTCGTGGCTCTCTGTTTCTGTGTGTTCAGTGAGCCCCACGCATGCTTGGACAATAAAACCCCTTGCCTATTGCATGAGAAGGCATCTGTTGACTTCTTCCTACACGCGGCGGGCATCTTGACCCTCACACCATGACTGATCGTACTTGAATCTGGTTTGTTGGATCACTGTTTTGTATTGATAGATTTTATTCAAAGCTGTTATGATTGATAATATCAAGTCTGAGAGTATAGGCAACTGCACTTAAGATGACAAGATCCACTAGAATATCCACTCTGGTTTGATTATTACCTGCCTTTCAAGTTTTATACTGTCTATAATATTTTATTTTTCTAATATTGTTATTTACTGCTATACTCAATCATACTGCTATATTCAATTATGCCTGTTGACATAGACATTCTATTGAAGATAATAAGAAACAACACAGTAATCATTGTAGATGACCTTGTACTGTGGTTTTATACGACTTTTTGGTTTCATGTTTTTATATGAATTTGTTTTGTTTTGTCTTGCTAAGTTTTGTTTTTTTCTCTAATACAGAAAGTATAGAAATACATGCAGATATTCATGCATGCGTAGCTGTCTATACTCCCACTGTTTGACTTTCTACTTTGTATGCTTTAATTTTGTAACTTGAGCAACTATTTCTTAGAGGACAATATGTAATTTTTAACTAGTGATTTCTTATTGTTTATCTTTTTTCTGAAATTCTGTATTACCTCTACCCTTTACATGCTTTTTTTTCTCTTTAAATAAAATTAAAATATATATATATATATATATATATCCACAGTATTCCACCCCACAGCAATAGAATATACTTTCTCAATAGCACACAGAATTTTCACCAAAACAGACCACATATGAAGTCATAAATCAGGCTTAAATAAATACAAAAGAATCAAAATCATCCTATGCATATTATCAGATCATAGTGCAATGAAACTAGAAATTATTGGCAAAAGAAACCACAAATGCATGGAAATTAAACAATACACTTTTGAATAATCAATAGGTAGCAGAAGAAATCAAAGAAATAAGGTGATTTTAGAATCAAATGACAATGCCAGTGCAATATACCAGCCACTATGGGACACAATGAAAGCAGTCTGAAGAGGGAAGTTCACACCTATGAAAGCCCACATCAGAAAAAGTAAGCTCAAATAAATAAAGGAATAATGTACTTCAATGTCCTAGAAAAACAAGAATTCAAATCCAAAGGTATTAAAAGGAAATAATTATAAAGACAGGAGCAAAAATTATTGAAATTGAGACAAAAATACAAAGAACCAGTAATTTATGGGCAGCTTCTTTGAAAGAATAAACAAAATAGACAACCCTTAGCCAAACCTACCAAAAAAAGCAAAGACTCATATCAATGCAATTAGAAACAAAAAGGTAAAATCATAAAAAAAAAACAACCCTGCAGAAATCCAAGGGAGTGTTAGTAACTACTTCAAAAATCCATACTCCAACAAATGGGAGAATCTGGAAGAAATGAATAGCTCTTGTAGTGGACTGATAACTAGTGGTCAACTTGTAATAACAGCTGAACTGAATCAGTGTAGTTCTGAGCATGGATGGCCCACCTGAGGATTGTTGCCAACATGAAAAGAACTGGAGAGGAAGAGTTTAGTTCTGCTGGTTCTCTGTAGAGTTCTGTTGGTCCTCCACGGTGTTGCTGGTTCTCCTATTGTGTTGGTTCTCCTGGAGGAGCTTGTCGAGCTTCTTTCCTGATATGAATTTGGCTGGTCTCATTGTCAGAGGAGCTCAGGACCTTGTCATTGAGAATGGCTGTGGTTCACTTTGGGGGAGTCCTGGTCCTTACTTTGAGTGTTACTTCCTGGATCCAGTCCAGAACCCTCAGATTATTGGCAAAGATCCTTCATCTAGCTGGCACAGACTTTCAAGCTTCCACTGCTGACCACTGCTTCCACTGCAGTGGATGGATTTTCCACTGCAGATCCATCAATGAGACTTGCATGAGATACTGTCACAGGCTCTAGGTCTTCAACTGGACTCATGCAAGACATTGCTGTGTGATGTAGGCCCTCAGTTGGATTCTTTGGGTCTTAGTGTGTGGACAGATTTCCTACACTTTTGTATTTAACTCTTTGGGTGACTAAATTAAAATAATACTATAAATTATGTGACCTGTATGTAATTGTTCTCCTTGAAATCCCTGACTACAACAGCTCCTAAGTGCAAATGTATTACCAAAATAGAACCTAAAAATATAAAAACCCTGAACAATTCAATAGCAGGTATTGAGGTAGAAATAAAAAACCTAGAAATTAAGAAAAACTCTCAGCATGATAAATTCATACAGCATTTGTAAGAAATTCAGGAAATATGTAACACTAATACTTCTCAGACGCTAATGAAATTCAAAGGGAGGGAGTACTGCCAAACTCACTCCTGAAAGCTAACATTACCCTGATTCCAAAACCAGACAAAGACTTAGTTGAAAGAAAACTACAGACTAATCTCTTTAATTACACAGATGTAAAAATCATCAAGAAGATATTGGCAAACAGAATACAACAAATCATTAAAAAGACAATATATAATATAATCCAAGTAGGCTTCATCTCTCAGATGAAAGGGTGATTTAACTGATGCAAATTAATAAATGCAGTACATCACATAAGCAGAAGCAAGTACAAAAATCACATTCTTCTCAGTAGAGCCAGAAAAGGACTTTGACAGAATCCAACTTCAATGCATGGTTAAAAACGCTGAAGAAAATAGGTATGGAAGAAACTTATCTCAATCTTATAAAAGCCATTTATGACAATCCTACTGCCAAAATCATACTAAATGGGGGAAAACTGAAAGCTTTCCCTCTAATAGCAGGAGCAAGCCAAGGATCTCCATGATCATTACTCCTGTTCAACATAGTGCTTGAAGGCAGAGCAACAGGAAAGAGAGAAATGAAAGGGATACATACAGGAAAAGAAGTCAAACTGTCATTATTCAAGGATTATGTGATCCTTTACACAGAAGACACAAAAAATTCCACCAAAAGACTCCTACAATTAATCACCAAATTCAGCAATGTAGCAGGATACAAAATCAACACATGAAAACCAATAGCATTCCTATACACCAAAAATGAATGCACTAAGAAAGACCTTAGGAAAACAATAGTTTATAATAGCTTCAAGAAAAATTAAATACTTAGGAATTAACCTTATAAAGAAAATGAAAGGCTTATGTAAAGAAAACTCTAGTAGTCTGAAAAAGAAGATTGAAGAGGACATCAGAAAATGGAAAGATACTTTCTATTCCTGGATAGGGAAAACAAATACTGTCAACATAGCCAATACTACCCAAACTGATAAACAGATTTAATGCAGTCGCAATCAAATTGCCAATAGCATTCCACACGGAACTTGAAAAAACAATTCCAAAATTCATATGGAACCAGAATAGCAAAAGCAATCCCGGGCAACCAAAGCAAAGCAGAAGACTTTCTTCCTACTACCTTCATCCTAGGTCTTGGCACAGCTGTTGCTTTTTAAATCCTAAAATCCAACTCATAATATAGTGTAATATGACCCCAAATTGAATTCTTTTACTGTTGGGGTGTGTGTGTGGCAGTGCCTCACTACGCAGCCCAGGCTGTAGTTGGTCCTTCTGCTTTGGCCTCTCCAATACTTGCATTACAGGTGTATGCCACCATGCCTAGGTCCCAAACAGAATTCATTATTCCCTTCTCCTAATTTCTCCTCTAAGCCTTCCCATCTCTGTAGGTGACATTATATTCAAGTCTTTACCAAAGCCAGGCATGTCCTTTATTCCTCCCTTTCCTTCATGTTCCACATCAAATCTATGAGTGAATGCTGTCCGTTCTACATCTCCAGTAGAACTGGCCGCTTCTATTCATCTGCTACATCCTAGTGCAAACCATTACCATGTTTCATTTGAGCCATGCTAGAGCCTCCTAATCAGTCTTCTTCATTGTGCTCCTGCCCTTTTCTACTTTCTTTTTTTTTTAATTTTATTTAAACAGAAAAAAAAAGCAAAACAGAAAAAAGAGTAGAAACAATACAAAAGTTCAAAAAAAAAGTAAGAAATCACTAGTTGAGAAATTACATATTGTTTGCTTAGATATAGTTATTCAAGTTACAAAATTAAAGCATACAAAGTGGACATTCAAACAGTGAGGCTGCAAACAATTCTGTTCACCAATCCAACAAAAACTTAGCAACATGGTTATCAATCCTACACACTTAATATACATGCAGTTATATCCTTTAGAGCACTTTCTTTTCCTCCTTTTGCTTTTTTAAGTCCATTATCTGTTTCAGCTTGCTCAGTACCTTACTGATCTGTTTTGTTGTTGTTATTTACTTTTTATTTTATTTCTTTATCTTGAAGGTAATAAAAAACAGCAGAACAAGATGGAACAAAGCCAATTGAGACAGTGTAGTGACACTGGTTCAGAACTTCACAGCAGATTACTGGGATAACAGTAATAGGTACAATAGTACATCTTGTTTTCTTCACAATAGTTGTTCTTTCAATCAGGTACAGCAAAATCAAAGGAAACACCAAACTTATAAGAACAGAATATTGAATAGAGCAATACCATTAATCAGAACAGAGCAAAACAGTGATAAAAATATTTGCCTTCAAAGAGATGGTAGAAGGAAATCCCCCTTATTCGCTATATTGCATATAGTCAAACTCACAAGAAATACTCAGATCTCTGGCTCCCACTTGCTAACAGACTTGGGTGGGGGGTGGATGTTTGATTCTCAGCCCGCATACCATAGACTCAAAGCTGCTTACCAGAGCAGTAAGCTGGCTGCTTGTTTTCCCAGCACCCCAAGTTCCAACATGTGGCTTATATGGTCTGTGCTAGTTATTTTACTATTGTCGCTCAGCTCCAAACCCACCTTTCCATTTTAAATTTATTTTGCTAAACTCAAGATTTGAGACTTTGCAAATTCTTTTTCTGATTTGACTGCTTTTTATATCAATAAAGATCTACAGCAAAAAAATATAAGGGTAGAGGAAGAAGAGGCTTGTTGCTTGCTGCTTCCTGTTCAAGTTTCTTCACTTCAACAGCAGCAGCTACTTCCCCTAGCAATAGTTAAGTGGTTTACAGTTTCCAGTACCAGCTGTATTACGACCCACAGAAATACCAGTGTCAGCCGTGGCACTCCGTCAGAGTGCTTGGTCCAGTACCCAGAGATGCCTTTTAGAGACATTGCCAGCTCACAGGGACATTGTTAGCACTCCCTCTTCATAGGCCTGAGTTTTAGCTCTCTAGGGTGCCTTCTCCAAACTTTTAAATTTTAATAATACTAATCTCTCTCTCTCTCTCTCTCTCTCTCTCTCTCTCTCTCTCTCTCTCTCGGTGAATTGAACATAGGGTCTTGAGTATGCTAAGAGAGTGCTCTACACTATTAGCCTGCCAACCTCTTCTTTTCCTTCTCTCAGTAATAGAGAAGTTAGCTGCTTCCTAAAGTTGATACCTTTGTAGGAGAAAATGTCTCCCCCAGTCTCACACAGTATACTTCAGTTGGTTAGTTGCCCAAGTAATAGTTCCTGTTCCAGTTCTGGTCTGGTCTCTTAGAAATGACTGGTCACTGTGATGCATTTTGTATAAACCAATCTCCAATTAAAAAGTCACTCTGCCTCTGTACTTCCTGCTTGCTTATCCCATATAAGCCCTAGACCACCAGAGATCAGGGCCTGATATTCTGGGAATGATTCTAATCAGTGCCTGTCGATGTAAATAAATCTGCCTCCAAATCCTGGGTGTCATTTTGGTATTTCTGCTTGCTATGGCACCTTCATACCTTACTTTATGCTCTTTTGATTTTTCAGTTACCAAGTTAAAAATTTTTACTTTACATTCTGTTAAAATAACTGGACTGATTTCTCCCTTGTCTTTCTTTCTTTCTTTCTTTCTTTCTTTCTTTCTTTCTTTCTTTCTTTCTTTCTTTCTCTTTCTCTTGGGCTGGAGATGGAACCCAGGGGCTTGTGCATGCTAGGAAGGCACTTTGCTACTGAGCTGTTACATCCTCAGCCTCTTTCTCCCATTGACACCTCAATCAACACACATCTCTTCATGATCTGGTTCTACTTAATTATTCATCTTATCTTACTCAACTCCTGTCATCCACCACTGTTCCTCAGCTGTATCACCTTAAATTTTGCTTACAAAAAGCCTTTTCCTATCTCTTAAGAATTAGGTATTTTTATCCCCCTATGATGTCTTCATCAGGGAATTACTGAAATGGAAAGGTAATTCCCTTTTTCATCTATAATTTCATCCTTCATCATTAGTAATGCTCAAATGTCACATTTAAGAGCCAGCTTCCCTAAGGACACTCCCTACCACCCCCTTCTGACCTGCCCTGTGCTAAGGATGGAAACCAGGGCCTCTTGAATGCCAGGCAAGCTCTCTCCACTAGGCTACATTTCCATCCCCCTCAGGGCTACTTCTAAAGCTCTCTGTTCACTTTTTCCATCTCATCATTTGTTGAGTTACAGTACTGTTGAGAACCATCCTGTATAACATCTGGGGAAAAATCATTTCATAATTAAATTTTGATTATGGCTTATCTAAGGCCTAGTGCCTTACCATGTGGGCTAGCTATGGTATGTGGGAATATAATTCCACAAGCCTTTGGTCACACTTGAGGCTGCAATGGTGCCATGATGCTATGACACCCCAGGGCAAGATTATGTTAGCTGAAGACATCTTTGTTCCTTCAGAATGCAGTACTAACAAAAAATAGACTTTCACCTTGGGGAAAGGACAGATTCTTTTTAATCTGTCATTGTTCCCCATCGTCCTCATCCTCAAAAAGATCCTCATGAGCATAAGATCACCGTAGCCTTCTAAATCATCTGAACTGATCCTCATCAGCATAAGGCCTTCTCAGAGCAAGATCACTGCCGCCCTCTGAGCCATCCAACAACACCTCTGATTATTGTGTGCACCCAATGAAGGACAGTTAGCTCAGTGCCGTGGTCTCTGCCCATCCTGAGACAATGATCTCCCAAGTCCCCTCTGTCATGTGTTACTAAATTTCTTTTTTTTTTTTCCATCTTTCTCTGTACTCCTCATATAGGCAGCTGGGGATCTTGGCCAGGTCCCCAAAATGGCACTTGATAATCCAGGTAAATAGCTTATTGTTTGTTTACTGTGCTTATCATCCCCAGCACAAAGCTTCCATGTTTCAGCATCTTTGTCTGCACTTACCATATTTTCTGGCACATAAGATTCAATAAATACTTGTGGAATAAATGAGTGTGCAGTTTCCATCAGGAATGGAGAGAGCTGTAGGGGAAAGTGTCCACCTTCTTATGAAATGCACTCAGCCAGAGTCTGCATGACCTGGTCCAACGGAGATGACACCTGACCAGCCCTGCTATTGGTGACTAACAGAGTGGCCAGCAGCTTGTCACTGGGGAAGCTGTGATGTTATGGGTTCTCAGCTTTTCAGTCTTCTTCCAGTATCATCTACTTCCCACTCTTTCTCAAGTAATTGGTAATTTTAATTTTTCCAATTTCATCCACAGAAGTTAATTTTCCAAAAAGAACTTGAGCCAACACCAAGAAGTAATAGCTACAGCTTACAGTTAGGTCCTGGAGACATATGATTTTTACCTGGCCAAAAAAGTCCCTAAATCAAAGAAGCTTTAGAGCAGGAGTTCTAAATTTGTGTAATTTTACAAAAGTTTGACATGGTATGGTGTTGTTTGCCTGTAGTTCCAGCTACTTGAGAGGCTGATGCAGAAAGATTGCTTGAGCTCATAAATTCTAGGCCAGCTTGGACCACATAGTAAAACCCTGACTCAATGGGGGAGAAGGGAATGAAAAAAAGAAATAAAGGCAAAACAAAAAATTGGAGGGGGCTATTTTGTATTGATTATATTCACTATTTTTAACTGATTATACAAAATTTAAAGGCCAGTTTTGGTAGAAAATCAATTAAAGATGAAAGCTATTGCACATGGTGGAAATAACTAATCTTGTCTTCAAAAAAATTCTTACTGTCTGTAAGCACATTTGTACATATTGGATTCTGAAAGAAAGAATGTGAAGACCCGGAAAAAATCCTAGGGATGTATCTTATTATGATTTAGATCTAAAATATCCACACAAAGTCTCACTCTTGGAGGTGAGGCCTGGTTAGAAGTGAAGGGTCACAGGGTGCATGGCCTGGAAGGGTGTATTCTTATCCCTGCCCCACCCCCTGCTTCCAGGCCACCATGTAGTGAACAACCTTCCTCCACTGTGCCATTTGGCCACTCCATTTCTACCTTAGAGTCAGTCAGCTACGAATTGAATCCATTGAAACTGTGAACCAAAATAAATCTCTCTTCCTTTGAGTTGTAGGTGTCAGGAAAGTGACTAATGCAGAAAATTGGTAGGGAGAGTGGAGCCGTTGTTGTGACTTGACCATGTAGTTCAGAAGCCTTTGGCTCTTGTTTGTGGGAGGAGTTTGACATGCTTGTAAAAGCAGGCTAAATAAGCCTTAGAATTCTACAAGCAGAGTAAGAAAATATTGATAGGAGACTCTAGTCAAAGCTAAGACCAGAATGTTGATGGAAATATGGACAGTGAAGGTAAGATTAGGGGCCTCCTGCAGCTGCAAATGAGTATTTCTTTAGTAGTTGGACTAGAGGCCATGTGTGCTACACCTTGGTAGAAAAATTTGTCATCATTTTGCCTATATTCTGAGACTTGTGGGAGACTGGGATTAAGGATGGTGGAATAATTAATCCAGTGAAAGAAATTTCAAGGCTGTGGCAAGGGAACTGATGGCTGTTTTTAGCCAGAACTATAGTGAAAATTACAGGCAAACAGCAAAGCTGAATTATTTCAAAAGTTCTCATATTAGCATTAAAATGAGGCCAAGTACTTTGTATAGGGTTGCCATGGCCAATGCAGCTCTTGACATTCTGGAGGGAGGACAGAGGGGATGAAGAAATGAAGATGAGTCAAGATGCAGAAAGCTGAGGTCAAATGGAGCCCCCTCTTCTGATGGGAGAAAGAACTACCCAACAACTGCAGCACAATTACTTATCCAATCAGAGTAAGAGGCTGCTTACAGAGAATTTTAAGGGTAAGGTAAAATTGAGGAGAGGAAGAACATCTAATCTTCAACATAACATCATGCATTGGTGCTTACACAGGGAACAAGAGAGAATTTGTCTATATTATCTCAGGCGAAGGCCAAGTCACTCTGTGCATCAGCAGCCTGAGCATACACTTTTCAAGGGCCCTTGCCAAACTCATGAGAAGCAGTGACCTTGTCCTAGATACCTGAGGTACAAACAGCTTTACCCCCAACATAAGGACAAGAAGAAAGATGCTTTGAGGACATCTCAGAAATCAGCAAGACTCCATCCTTTGCAATCTCAAGGTTGCAAAACTATAAATCTTTCATTTGGGAAGAGAATCTCTGACAGCTCTTTATTCAGGGACGCATAGGGAAGTGTATCCCTGAGTTCAGCCATCTTGGCCCTCAGAGGCCACTGCAGCCATGGTCCAAGAGGACCTGGATAGCCACTTTTCAGGCACATAGAAGGCAAAAGTTATAGGGTCACAGAGGCTTCCATCCTAGGCTTCATTAGAAGGCCTAGGAGGCCAGACAAAAATGTGTCACAGCAAGGAGTGGTAGTACATGTCTGTAACCCTTGGACTTGAGAGGCTGAGGCAGGAGTATTACTGCAAGCTCAAGGCCAGCCTGGGCTATAAAGTAAGTTCGAGGCCAGCCTGAACTGCATAGTGAAACTCTATCTCAAAAAGAAAAAAAAGTGTGACAGTGTCACAGTTCCTGCCAGGAGCTCATGAGAGGGCAGTGGATGACACTGTGAGAGTGATGCTGAAGGTATAGAGGGGATCCCAGGGAGTTGAAGTTGCCAGGAACATGGAACATTGTGAGTCAGCCCAAGAGAGAAATCATGTGTACTGCAACCAGTAAGGCCATAGGGGCAGGGTTTCTCAAACTCGTGGAGATCATATCTCACTACAATTGACCTAGGTGCTGGACATGCATCTACAGGATTCAATACCAGTTCTGTTAGGTTACAGTCTGTTTTGGTCCAATTTCTGTCTATTCCCCTATTTCTCCCTTCTATAATGGGAATGTTTACCCAGTTACATTGTATGGAGGAAGTATTTAAATTTTTTTGTTTTTCATAGGGGCTCACAGCTAAGTCTCAGAGAAGATTTTGGACTTGGACTTTACAGCAAAGCTGGAACTGTTAAGTCTTTGGCAATTATTAGAGATAGACTAAATTTATTTTACCTAATGATATAGGCAAAGCCTTTGGGGGTGGGAGTGGAATGTTATGGTTTAAATTTAAAATATCCCCCAGAAGTCTCATGTTCAGAGGCAGGGCCTGATTAGAAGCAGCAGGTGTGACCTGAAGTGGTCCATTCTTGTCCCTGGTTCCTCTCTTTTCTCTGCTTCCTGATTGCCATGTGATGAACTATAGCTTTCCTCCACCATGCCATTTGTCATGCTGTTTTTGCACTGGAGTCAGCCAACCATAGACTGAATCCACTGAATTTATCTACTGAGTCCACTGAAATTATGAATCAAAGTAAGGCACTCCTCCTTTAAGATATGGGTGTTAAGTATTTTGTCCCAGTGATGGGAAAGTGATTAAAACTTATCTTTATTTTTTTCACTGCTGCTGATTGAACTGAACTACAGTTCCAGCCCTTTTCATTTTTTGAAAAGATATACCCCTAAACTGCTAAATTTCCCAGAGCAGGCTCAAATTTCAGTCCTCCTGCCTGAGCCTACCACCGTTACCACATCCAGCTTGGAGCTGGATCTATAAAGATTTTTGTTTAAAAGTCTAAAGAAATGCAGGCAGTTCCAGGCAAGGTGGCACATGCCTATAATTCCAGCACTCAGAAGGCTGAGGCGGGAGGATTGCAGCAAGTTTTAAGTCACTCTGGACTACATAGTGAGTTTAAGGCTGGCCTGAACTAACATGTCTCAAAAACAACAGCAACAGCAACTAACAAGGCCAGGTGTGGTGGTGCTTGCCTATAATCCCAGTGCTCTGGAGACTGAGGCAGGAGAATTGCTGTGAGTTCAAGGCTAGCTTGGGCTACATAATGAGTTTGAGGCCAACCTAGGCTACACAATGAGTTCAAAGCCAGGCTGGACTAAAAAGTGAGGCCCTATCTCAAAATCAATCTAACAAAGCAAAACAAAACAATCAACCTAGCATAAGGAAGCCTTGGGTTTTATTTTCCACATTGCAAAACAAAGCAAAACAAAAACAAAGCAAAACCCTATGATAGAGAGGAAAGTCACCCAAAAGGGAATCCAACCTGAGTAAAAGAGTCTAACCATTTTTTTTTATTTTGGAAACAATAAAACCAAATGAGGAAAAAAAAATGTGGTCATTCAAAACAAAAGGATGGACATAGTACATGTTTTAAAACCACAGTACAAGGTGATCTACAATGGTTACCACGATGTCTCTTGTTATCGTCAATAGAATTGCCCATATCGTCAGGCACAATAAAATTGAACATAGCAGTACAGAGCAAAAATCAATAAAAACAAAACATTGGAGACATTATAGGACTTCAAAAGCAAGTAATAGTCAAACAAGAATGGGTATCATAGTGAATCTTATTGTCTTAAGAGTAGTTGCCTATACTCAGATTTGATATGATCAAACATAACAGATTCGAATAAAATCAGTCAAAACAAGACAGTGATTGAACAAAACAGATTCAAATAAAATCAGTTAAAACAAGACAGTAAAAGCAATACAGGGCTTCAGATTATGTCAATAGGAAATTAAAAATGGTTACCGATATTATCCTGCTATCTTTGGATTAGCTGTCCATTACATCAAATCTAGTACAAGTGGACCAACTGGAACAGAATATAACTAAACAAAACAGAGCGATGAAAACAATATGGGTTTCAAATCATGATACAAGATTAACAATGTCCTCTGCTTTCCCTTTTTAGATAATTCCTCCCCTTTCACGTTCACAGGGTGCATTGTACATTTTGTATCCCACTAATTCCTTTAGTTTTTAGATTAGGGAGGCAACCTGCTATTTACCTAAGTGGTTCTAAACCTTTTTACCCCTGAGCTTGATTTCAAGTTGTATCCATTTACCTACAGGAGCCTCAAGATTTTCCTTCCTTAGCTGAATAGTTCTCCATTGTATAAAAATGTTAATGTCTTTCCAACTAATCTGCAGCTGATAGGCAAGCTACACCCACCTTTTTCTGGTTCCCTGTCACATACAGCATTATTTTCTCATCTTTGACTTTCAGTCCATAAACTCTCCTTCAAGTTAATTATATTTCTTATATAGAACATTTGATGGACCCTATCTCCTGATCCACTCTGCCTGTGTTTCTTTTATTAGGGTATTGAGGCCATCTATATTAGTGATTATGGCCAACCTTCTCTGCCTCATCTCTGGCATGCTATTTTAATTCTGTTAGTTGTCTACTTTTCCCCTTCATTCCACTGTCTGCCCTGTTCAGTGAGCCCCTCTACCTCTGTTCCTGAAACCATGGTTGTTTTTCCTCTCTCTCGAGTGTCCTTCAGCATTTTTTGTAAGGTTGGATTGGTGGTCACAAACTTCCTCAGTTCCTCTTTGTCATGGAAGCATCTTGTTTCTCCATTAATTTTGAGAGACAGTTTTGCAGGGTACATCAATCTGGGCTGGAGGTTATTTTCTTTCAGGGTTTGGAGTACTTTGCTCCAAGCTCTTCTTGATTTGATGGTTTATGTCAAGTCTGTTGTGATTGTGACGGGTTTTCCTTTATAGGTGATCTGTTTCTTTTCTCTGATGGCTTTTGATATTCTGTTCTTGTGTTGAATTTCTGGGATCTTGATTATTATATGTCTGGGTATAGATCTATTTTGGTTATAGCTGGCTGGGGTTCTGTATGACTCATATATCTGAATATCATTTCCTTTTCCTATGCTTGGGAAGTTTTCTATAATTATTTCTATAAATAGCCTTTGCATTTCATTAGTGTTTACCCCTGCTTCTTCACCCACATTTTTTGTTCTTAAGTTATAGATCTTCTTATCTTCTTCTAGCCTTTGTACTGTTACTTCCTAGTTCCTTGTTATTTTTAAGAGATCTTTCCTTTCATGATCACACATTGCAAACCTGTCTTTAAGGTTTGATAGTCTATCTTTAGCTTCTTTCAAAAAGTTTTGCCAGCTTTCAATGGAGTTTTTAATTGCCTGGTAATCTCTTTGAACCTGTTTCATGTATTCTAGATTTTTAAAATATTCTTCATTAAAGGTTTCCCTCCTTTTTCTCTGCTCCTCCAATCTTCCATCTGTGTCTTCTTACAGGTGCTTAGCATTTCTTTTATTATTTTTCTTACATCTTCCTTTATTTGTATTAGTATTTCTGTTTTGAGTTCTTTTATAATGTCATGAAGATATTTATGTCAGATGCTATTTCTTTGGAAACTGCAGGTGTGCCACTCACTGATCTCTTCTGTGTTTACCTCTCCTGGGCCAGTACCAATTGGGTAGGAGGCTGAAGACTTCCTTTTGTTTCTTCCTCTTGTCATATTTCTGGTTTCTTCCAGATGAGTGGATAGCGGTGGTCCCCGGCACTTCCTGTAGTGGTTACGATTACTCTGAAGTGTGCTGTTTAGGGATTGCTGCCCTCCTCAGTCTGCTGCTGACCACTGAAGTACAAGCAGTGGTGCGGCAGGCTGGCCTCTCCCTTCTGAGCTGGTTAACCATTGGGAGTCTTCACCACACTAGTGTGTGCCTCTCAGATGGGGCCGGTTAGGGATAACTTCAGGGAAACCTCATCCATGGCTATTGGATTGCACTCAGGGTGGGACTCAGTTCAAGCAATTCTCACCAATGGAATGGCTGACTGAAGCTGTTGCAGTTCTGGTTCTGGGTTTATCCTGCCTGACTCCAAAATGTCACCCAGCCAATAGCCCACTCCGTCAGGAGGACTGAGTTCCTTGCACTCACTGTGAGCTGGTGCTGATCTCTGAGCTGGTGCTTTTCTCCATTCTGCGATCCCCTCTGCAACTGAGTTCTCCCATTGAGGCCCTCAGGCTTGCCAACTTCACTGCAGCCATGAGTCTTTGGATTCCAGTGGCATTTCATACACAGTGGGACTGGCTCTGGTGAGAGTGCGTCTGGCTACAGCCTTCTGTCCACATTTTTCTTTTCTTTTTTTTCCCTTTAGTTTTTTCCTGGGTAGAGAAGATCCATCTCCTTCCATCTGGTCTTCTCCAGGATGCTATTTTCCAGCATCTGAGCTGTTTCTCTCAGAGAGGCTTTTTACTTTGCTGCTTATTGATCTACCATCTTCCCAACTTCTGAGGCTAACCATTTGGCCTGATTGTAAATGTGGACAGAGAGATAGCTAGAAAATTCAGTCATCTACTGCTCTCCTTTCCCCCTCCTCTCCTCTCCCCCTTCTGGGTGCACTGTATCCCTTCAGCCCAGCACTGGCTCCCCGCTGCGTGGCTGGGAAGGGCCTTCTCTTGGTTTAGATTTTCTGCCTGCAGAAATTTGCTCTCAGGGACTTGGAAAAGATGGTGGATCGATAAGCAGCAGGATACAGAACCTCCCTGAGAGAGACAACTCATGCCAGAATAAAACATCCTAGAGAGGTCCGGACAGAAGGAGATGGATCCTCTCGACCCAGGAAGAAACTAAAGGCAAAAGAGCTGGTCAAACACACAGTCCCAGGGCTACCATTGGAGAAGCTAAGATTAGTGGCCACAGCGCTCTTGCTGAAGCCACCTGAATTCGCACTGCTGCAACTGGCCGGAGCAGCCCAAACTTGTGCAGCCATGACCTGCAAGAGCCACCCAAAATCATGCCACTGTGACTAGCAGGTCACGCTGAAAATGGAGGTTGGTGAGCCCAATGGAGAACAGAGTTGACGAGGGACCTGCATTAACCTGCAGTGAATAAGACCCCCCCACAGGAAAGAGGCGACCAACTGGATGACATGTTGGAATCAGGCAGGACGGGCCTAAACTAGGAATGACAGTGACTTCAGTTGGTTGCTCCCTTCCTAGAGCAGATTGGTAGAATCTACTTGGCCTGGGTAACACCCCTGGCCAGGACCCAATAAGTCATCCCAAACCGATTCCCTATGCACAGCACACACTAATGTGGTGAAGACCCCTGAAGCTTGACTGGCCTGGTGGGGAAGGGCCAGCATATGCTGCCCCTGCTTGCACCTCAATGACCAAGAGCAAACTGGAGAGGGCAGAAATCCCTAGACAGCATGATTCAGAAGAACCATGACCAACAAGGAAAGGGGCTGGAACCTCCACTATACACCTGTATGGAAGAAACCAAAAACATGAAAGAGAGAAAAACAAGAGAAAGCCCCTAGCCCACAACCCTGAGAACATTGATCCAGGAAAGGTAAATACAAAAGAGATTGAGGGCAGCAAACATGCAACATCAGACATGGCATCAACAGACATAAAGAGATATCTTCAGGACATTTCAGACGAGCTCAAAACTGAAATATTAAATCAAGTAAAGCAAGATATAAGTAGATCAATAAAAGAAATGCTAAGCACCTCTCAAGAAAACACAGATAGAAGATGGGAGGAACACAAAAAAAGGAGAGAAATGTTCGATAAAGAATATAAAGAAAAACTGAGAGAAGACAAGATGGCTGATCAGTGAGCAACAAAATACAAAGCCTCCCGGGAGAAACAACTCATACGCCAGAATAAAACACCCTGGAGAGACCCAGACAGAGGGAGATGGATCCTCCTGATACAGGAAGAAATTAAAACATAAAAAACCTTGTCAAATACTTTGGGACTACAACTGAAACACTAAAAATTACAGGACACAGTGTTTTCATTCACTGCGACCCACCAAGTTTGCACCAGCTTGAATCCAGGCTGGCAGGCAGAGCTGCCCAAACTCATTCCTGGCACCACTCACAGGAAGTACAGCAGTGCTGAAGTCAGGGGTTGGTGAGCCCAGCAGAGAGCGGAGCTGGCAAAAGGACCTCCATTAATCCATGGTCAGTGCTGGGAATGAGACCCCCCCATCAAGGGAAGGGTGTGACCAAATGGGCAACATGTTGGAATCAAGCAGGAAGAGCCTGAACTGGGAGTGACAGTGACTTCAGTTGGTTCCTCCCTCCCAAGAGTAGATTCGTGGGATTTGCTTGGACTGGGCCACGTCCCTGGCCAGGACCCAGTGAGCCTTCCCAAATTGATTCCCTGTGCCTAGCATGCACTAACCGGGTGAAGGCACCTGAAGTTTGGTGGCCTGGTGGGGAGGGACAGGCAGGAGAGGGCAGAGGTCCCTCACCAGCATGCTTTGGCTGAACCATGGCCAACAGGGAAGGGGGCTGGGACCTACACTGTAACCTGTATGGAGGAAGCCAAGGCCATGACAGGAGAGAGAGGCAGGAAGAGGCCCCCAGCCCAGAACCCTGAGAGCTCTGATCCAGGAGAAGGAAAAACAAGGGAAACTGAGGGCAGAAAACACACAACATCAGACATGGCTTCAATGGACATTAAGAGATATCTTTGGGACCTTGTAGATGAGTTCAAAACTAAAACATTAAATCAGGTAAAGCAGGATATGAGTAGAGTAATAAAAGAAATGCTCTCAGGGAGCATCTCTCAGGATGATACAGATGGAAGAAGGGAGGAACACAAAAAAAGGAGAGAAACATTCAATAAAGAATATAAAGAAAATATAGAATACATGAAGCAGATTCAAAGAGACTACCAGGAAATTAAAAACTCTATTGAAAGCTGGCAAAACTTCTTAAAAGAAACTAAGGATAGACTATCAAAACTTGAAGACAAGTTTGTAATATGTGATCATGAAAGGAAAGATCTCTTAAAAACAACAAGGAAACAGGCAGTAACAATACAAAGGCTAGAAGACAACAAGAGAATCTACAATTTAAGAATAAGAAATGTGAACAAAGAAGCAGGAATACATACAGGCGAATTACAAAGGCTATTCATGGAAATAATTAAGGAAAACTTCTCAAGCATGGGAAAAGAAAATGACATTCAATTGTGTGAGGCATACAGCACTCCAGCCACCTACAACCAAAACAGATCTACACCTAGACGTATAATAATCAAGATGCCAGAAATTCAATATAAAAACAGAATATTAAAAGCCATCAGAGAAAAGAAACAGATTACCTATAAAGGTAAGGCCATCAGATCACGGCTGACTTCTTGACACAGACCATCAGATCAAGAAGAGCTTGGAGTGAAGTATTCCAAGCCCTAAAAGAAAATAACCTCCAGCCCAGATTGATGTACCCTGCAAAACTGTCACTACAAATTAATGGAGAAACAAGATGCTTCCATGACAAAGAGGAACTGGGGTAATTTGTGACCACCAATTCAACCCTACAGAGAATACTGAAGGACATTTTAGAGAGAGAGAAAAAAAAATACCAGGATTTCCACAACAGTGCAGAGAGACCTCAATGAATGGAGCAGGCAGTAGAATGAAGGAGAAAAGTAGATAATCAATGGCAGAAAAATAGCATAGCAGAAATGTGACAGAGAAGGTTGTCTATCATCTCTAACACAGATGGCCTTGATACACTAAAAAAAGAAAGAAAGAAAAAAAAAAAAGAAACACAGGCAGAGTAGATCAGGAGATAGGGTCCACTGAGATGCTCTGAGAGTAAATATAATCAACCTGAAAGAGGGTAAAATCAAAAATGAGAAAACAATGCTCTATGTGACAGGGAACCAGAGAGAAATAGGGGTAACTTGACCAGCACCTGCAGATAGGTTGGAAAGACAGGATACTTATGTGCAGTAGAGAACTACTCAGCTATAACGAAGGAAAACCTTGAGGCTTTTGTAGGTAAAGGAATACAACTTGAGATCAAGTCCAGGAGTGAGAAGATTCGGAACCACTTAGGTAAATAGCAGATTTCCCCCCCCCCCAATCTAAAAACTGAGAGAGTTGGTGGGACCCAAAATGTGCAGCACCCTGTGGGAGCAAAAGGGGAGGAATAGTCTAAAAAAAAGAAGGCAGAGGATATTGTTAATAGTGTATCGGGATTTAAAATCTGCATTACTCACACTGCTCTGTTTAGATGGATTATATTCTGTTCCAATTTGTCTACTTGTACTAGATTTGAGGGCACAGACAGCTATCCCGAAAATAGCAGGATATAATACGGTAATCATTCTTAATTTCCTATTAACTTAATCTGAAGCCCTGTATAACTTACAGTGTTTTACCATGACTGATCTTAATTGAATCTGGTTTGTTAGATTGCTGTTTTGTATTGTCAGATTTTATTCAAAGCTGTTATGATTAATAATATCAAGTCTGAGAGTATAGGCAATTACACCTAAGATGACAAGATTCACTAGGATACCCACTCTGGTTTGATTATTACCTGCTTTTGAAGTTTTACACTGTCTACAATGTTTTGTTTTTATTAATATTGTTATGTACTGCTATATTCAATTACACTGCTATATTGAATTATGCCTGATGATATGGATAATTCTATTGAAGATAACAAGAGACAACACAGTAACCACTGTAGATCACCTTGTAATGTGGTTTTATATGACTTTTTCATTTCATGTTTTTATAGGAATTTGTTTTGTTTTGTCTTGCTATGTTTTGTTTTTCCCTCTAATACAGAAAGGATAGAAATACATGTAGAGATACATGCATGCATAGAACCTATAAACAAGTTTATGAGAACTGATTATACAATGTGTAATGAAATGAACAACTACTTTGAAGAAAAAGAGACACTACAGTACCCAGAGCTGATTCCGTAGCATCATGATGTGAAATCCAGCAATACTATTATTCTCTGTGATTTTAGCCTGTTTTGTTTTGTTTAACTTCAACATACATGAAGGTATGGACAGATATTTTGAAGAGAATGAGAGACACTATGACAGCCATTGTTGACTTCCCTATTGTCTGGTCTTGAAAACCTAAAATGCCTTTTTCATCCTGTTCAGATCAGTTCTGCTCTGTGTTATTTCATGTGAATTTTCTGTATGTGAAGATATGGACAACTATTTGGAAGAAAACAAGAGACAATATGATAGATAGTGAAGATCTCTGATGGTCTTGCTTTGAAATTTATGTCTCATATTGCTTTTTTGTGTTCTGTTTCATTCTGCTTTGTTGCATTTAATTTTACCCTCTTTAAAATAAAAAAAAATTTAAAATAAATAAATAAAATAAAAAGAGAAAGAAAATGCAATGAGTCCCTTGTCCCCTTTGGATAGACTGGCTACTGGGGATAATACAGATGATAGAAATGATGATGCGGAGGCAAAAGTAAGACAAATTTTAGATAGAGCAATAACTTCAGAAATGATGAGTCAGAGAACAGGAAGAATACAAAGGCCCTGATGCATTAAAAGTTTTAGTGTGGCTGAGGAGTTGGAAAAAGCTCATTGACCAAACACAGATGGAGAAGGAGGACATAGATTGGGAAAATGGGCTGGACCACTTCCCTCTGGTCCCTAAGGCCTGTTAGTGGTTTGCTTTGTGTTCTAAGAGCATTGGAAGCCCTGAAAAGTCTTAACCAAGGGTATGATTTGATCAGATCCCCCTATGTCTCTCAAGAGAATGGATTAGAGAGAAGGTAGGAGTTCCAAAGCCCATTAACTCCTATGGCAGAACAGTGGGCAAAGTGTTCTTAGAAAATCTAAAAGGGAAGGGAGAGGCCAAAGAGGAAACCCTTGGATTTAAGCTAATAAGATTAAGTTTGGACTCAGGAAACTCATTTTAAAAAATGATGCAGTTTATCCAAGTTGGTGAATCAGGTCATACCATTTACTTCCTGTAGCTGGGTGATTTCTAGTGATGGTCTAACCAGCGTAGCTGACTCACTGGACTTATAATATTTCTTTCTCTAGAAGAGATTTTTATTTTTACTTTTAAAAAAGCTTTAAATTAATTAATTAACTTATTTATTTTGAGACTGGGTCTTGCTTTGTTGCCCTTGCTGGCCTCAAAGTCCCTGACCCAAAAGTGATCCTCCTGAATCAGCCCCTTGATGATCTGAGCCTACAGGTATGTGGCACCTCACCTGGCATTTTAGATTCAGAATTTTTATGTAAGCCAGATGGGAGCAAGAAGAGGATTTCTGGGACCAAAAAATGTAAGATACCCAAGCGCAATAGTGACACTGCTGCCCTTCCCCTGAGAGTCCACTCCCTCCTACCCACCCCAAGCTCCTCTTCCTGTCCTCTCTACTCAAGCATCTCACCCAGGTGCAGACCAAACACAAAGGGAAACCATTTGCCATGTAAGACAACTGGCTGGTAAGTGATGCAAACTACCCAACCCTTTAGGCCACACCCCTTCAGTTTCCCACTTACTTATCTATAATGTATAGATAACACTACAATGCAGGTTGGGAAAGGAATGGAAGACAATCCTGGACCCAGGGAAACTCAGAGGTCTTGGCACAGACTTCCTAGTATCTCCTAGCATTTCCAGCAATCTCTCCTGTTAGTAGATTAGAAACTCAGGTGTCACCCTGACAACTCCTGCTTCTCTGCCCCATAAAATCCATCACCAAGTCTATCAATGTCACTTCAAGGTCTCCCATACCCACCTTCCTCTCTCTGACATCCCTCTCCCCAACCCAGCTAAGGTCTCTCTTCTCTGGGTTTTGCAATGGCCTCCTTATCGACGTAGCCTATGGAACTCTTTCAAATCTGTCCTCCACACTGCATCCAGAGAAACCTTTCAAAAGGAAAACTGACTATGTCAGTTTTACCCCTCTATCGTGAGCATAAAACCTTTCAATGCTTTTTTTTGTTTTAGGATGCAGACCAATTTCTTAAAAACATCAAGCTAGAGATGGCAGTCTAGCTTAGTGGCAGAGTACTTGCCTACCATGCACAAGGCTCTGGGTTAGATAGTGAGCATGGGAAAAATATATTTTGATCATAGAAAAAGACACATTACTGTTAATCCTCTTTGAAATACTCCTCCTTGCTTAAACACACTTATTTCATCATTCCCATTTTCTGAAGCAGTTCTGGAAGTCCTCTTTCATGAGTATTCCTATGAGATGTGATGAAAAATATGAATTCTGCTGCCAAGTGCCACCAAGAGAAAACCAGCCTCATAGAAATAGGATGGTGTGTCCTCTTCCACCTAATTCACCTGATCTGGCACCCTGTGACTTCTTTCCCAAAGTTAAAATGACCATAAAAGATACATGTTGGGGCTGGGGATTTAGCTCAGCGGCATAAGTGTCTGTCTGGCAAGTGCTAGGTCATGAGTTTGATCCCTGTAACCAAAAAAAAAAGAAAGAAAAAAGGTAAATGTTTTCAATCAGTTGAGAATACTGAGGCAACCACAACGGTGCAAGATATTCACATAAAAGGACTTTCAGAACTGCTTCAGAAAGTGATAAGAAAAATGGGGCAAGAATGTCTGAAGCAAGGGGGGAGTATTTTGAAGGGAAGTATCAGCAAGATGTCTTTTACTATAATAAATAGTTTAAAAAACTTAAACATTCACTGTAGTATCCAGTGTGTGTGTGTGTGTGTGTGTGTGTGTGTGTATGCTGGGTTTACTGGACTATACCTGTAGTCTCAGCTGCTTGAGAGGCTGAGACAGAAGGATTGCTTGAGGTCAGCCTGGGTCACATAACAAAGAGCCATAGAAACACCTATGGAAGAATCCTGATGATGAAGAAGTGGTGGTGGGGGTTCTACTGGATATTTTTCTTATTAGACTCAGAAATTAGAGTCAGGATCGGGATAGGGAAACAGATGAAAAGGGATCCTGTCTGGAATGACAAGAATACATCATTTTTCCACCTCCAGCGTCACAAGGGTCAGCAGTAGTGTCCACTGTCCAGCATGGACAGTGTCTGTGAGCAAGCAGTGATGTCCTTACTGGGTATCTCTCCTGAGGGTCTGAATTTTTAGTCTTTCTCGAAAGTCTATGTGCTGCCCAGTATCTGAATAGTTTAATTGCTTTCCAGTCTAAATTGCTAGAACTGGTGTCTGTCACTTACACTTATAATCCCTAAGGCAAACCTTCTTGGAATCCACTGACAGCAGAGAATAGCAGGGGTCTGATGCCAGCTGCCTAGTTCCTGATCCCCAGGGTTTCCACACGTTGATGGAGTAGTAAGGCAGTTAAGGAAGAGGACAGTGTTCTGCCTTAACATCAGAGCATTTGTGGACTCAGGACACAGGAAAGTTGTGGAGCAAGCCTTGGTCTATCAGAGCAGACTTCCAACATAGCCTGCCTGGTGGAAGGAGATACAAACAACCTGAATCCCCAGGGGTGTGGCTGCTTTCCCATCCGACTGCTCTAAGAAGCATGTTAAGAGCTTCATGCTATCATCCACTGTCTCAGCTCTCTAGCAAGGGGTCCTACCTCTTCAAGGACTCTACCACTGAGCCACAGACTGAATGTTGGGTAAAGCAATGCACTGTCAGAAATTAGCACTCGAGGCACATCCAGCCCCTCAGCAACTCTCAGATTTAAAATCTGACTAGTTTCATTGGTTCCTGTTCCATTTCAGTACTGAGTCTCCAGCCTCTTATTGACTATGTGAGCTAGTAATTGGCCTTCAAGAAATTCTCTTTTTGCTGCTTGCAAGAAGTCATGATGAATTATCATCTGGTCCATAACTTCGATTTGGCTAACTACAGATGGTGGGCAATAATACAAAGACTTGGACAGTAGCTGCTAAAAGAGGAGTGATCTGGAAGCATCTGAAATGTAGTCCATAATAACCCTGGGAACTGAACAGGTGGCACAAGCTAGGAAGGAAAGATGGCCGGTAAAATTAGTGTACTGATATGCAGAAATTCTCTCAGCAAGTAGGAATGAACCAGGACTATATGAGCCAGGAAGGTCAGAGATGAAGAAAATTCCCATTCCAGGAGCATCTTGGGCTGGAGACTTGCAAAAATCTTCAGATGTCCTCAGGCACATATGTCCTAGATATATCAAAATACAGGATGCCATCAGGCAGATGATTGAGAAAATGTCTTTTTTTAGAAAAGATATCTGGCCTTTGGTGCTGCCAGAGTTAGAGAGAAACTGGCACAAGAGAGGCCCCATCCTCTGCAGGAAAAGTCTACAGTATTATCCTGGACTGTGTCAAAGTAACCCTGGACCACAGCTGGTACTTGGTAGTTCTGGGGACATAAGTCTTAACCATGATGGATGGTTGGTAATAAAAAAGAGAAACAGCAACTGCAAATGCCTGTGTAGCTGCATACTCTGCCCAACTCGCCACTGCAGGGAACATGCATTGAAGCTTTCCCATATTCCCCTGCCCAGCCTGCTCCAAAATAACAGGGCTATGGTCCATGCTGCTTCTACATCTGGTCCTGTTAACTCCAGAAGCTGATTGGTGCTGAGTCCATGACAAACTGCCCAGTGGAGCTCCCAGAATGCTCTGTGGGGACTAAGGCAAGTAAAACTCTTGTAAAACAAGGACTCAATAAAAATAACTGAGTGAATAGATCTCATCAGCCTGAGCCACCCAAGTGGGTGTCTCTGCATTATATGAACAGTATCACCCATTCTTAAACCTGAAGAAAGTACCTGAGGATTTCAAGGTTTTATTTTATTTATTCCCTTCATTTCTATTTTCAGTGGGCTCCAACCCAGGGCCTTGTGCATGTGAGGCAAGTACTATCTATCTCACTGATCGACATTCCCAGCCCCATCAAGCCTTTGGAAGTCATCAATCCAGTAGCCTTTTGACTTCACTGATCTTTCTCCAACTGTCTTTCCAACTCCGTTCCATTCAACCGGGTAGAGCATTAGTTTCTCTCTTTCTACCAGGAACCCATGCTGGAGACCCAGGATATGGGCCTCCAGTGACAGTCCAGGAAGCCTCAGAGGTTAAAGTGTTCCACCCAGGGGCTGGGGAATAATGTCCCACTGCTGCAGTTGAGCGCACTTCTACAATCACTGAGCAAACTAGATCACTCCTTTGTTGTGTGCAAGAAATCCACACAATCAAGTACATGCCAGCTTCCAGGCTAGAAACTAGTGATATTAGATTTACAGCTTGAAAGGAAGCAGAGAGTAAACAAATCAATCCACGCGCATGTCATTAAACTGTGGTGCATGGTGAGAGGGAAAAGCACAAGAAACATTACAGTAGATGGAAGGATCTGTGTTCCTCTCTGAGAGAAGGTTCTCTGACAGGACCAGGCGGAGCTGAGGGAGAATGGGATGGGGTGAGCAGGTGGAGGGGGAGATAAGGAGCGGGGAGGGAGGGTTGTAGCCTCTGAGAGTGGAAAGTCCTGGAGTGAAAGAGGGGGAGAGGAGTACTGCTGTTTGAAGAGATGCTGGGTCCCCAGCCCTGTGGCAGAGGGCTTGGTTCTAATCCTAACAGCTGCTGTGAAACACTAAACGTTTTTAAGCGGGCTACTGTGTGAAGAATGGACTAAGAGAGACAAAGAAGGTTTGTAGGAAGGAGGAAAAATGTCGATTTTGATCAGGAAACAGGGATATGGACATGGAGGAAGTTGGATGAATATAAGAGGTATTATTGGGTTTGGAATTGAGAGGGCCTGATTATAAGGGGGGAGGATTTCTAGGCTTTTGGTTTGTGCACTTCCGTCTGTACCCAAATGACCCATGACTGTCACCTTCATAGAATGGAACCTCATTAAGGTCTCAGACCTCCTTTTGGGGGGGACAGGGAATCGAACTCACGACCTCGCACTCGCAGGGCAGATGCTATACTGCTGAACTACATACCCAGCACCACAGACCTCGTTAGAAACTTTGAGCACCTCAGAGCAATAATGTCTCTCTTCCGCTTCGGGCAGCTGTGCAGTTCCTACATTGTCCAGGAGGTGGCAGCACAGGAAAACCAGCGGACAGACTTCCCTGGGCCTCAATTTGGCTTCTTAAAGCCCAGACAGGGACGGACGCCCTGTGGGAGTTTTTCCCAATTTTCAAGTTCCCAGAAAAGAGTTCTTTCCCCAGTTTTTATGAACTTGCCTGTGTGAAGGGCGTGACTTAATCGGGGACCTTTTCACGGTGGCCGGGGGCTAGACTGATTCGGTCATTGTGTGGCTGGAGCCTCTGTTTTTGGCTGTGGTGGCCGGGGGCAGGCTTCTGCTGTTCACTGCTGATCCTTCCCAGGGCTGTCAGGACAAGCCGCAGGACCTAGGATGTTTTTCCCCAGCTGCTGCAGCCTGGTCATCCAAGAAGCAGGCAGGCGGGGACAGGGGGCTTCTCAGGTGGGCCCCGGAGACATGGAATAGCCCAGGAAACGCTGCACCCAAGGCCAAAAGATGGGTAAAGTCCTAGGAAGGGGGTTGGAATCTGGGAAAGACAAGGATTGAGCCACAGAGGGAAGGCGGGCTCTGAAAGGCCAGTGGCAACAGACTCAAAAGGATGTGATTAAAAGACTGAGATTTATCAAATAAACATAACCCGAGGTGAGGAAAGAGAAAGAGAAGGGCTAGAGTGGAGAGCCAGGAAGGGCAGGAGGCAGAGGACAAAGATAAAGAGCAAAGACGTAGAAGGGGCGTGGTAAGCCGAAGATCACTTTAGGGGGCAAACCCTGCCTCCAGCGCAACTCTTAAACCTCACAGGGGGCGGATGGTGAAGGATGAAGAAATGAAGACAAGAGTCAAAATGCAGAGCGCGAAGGTCAGGTGGGGCCCCTCTCCTGATGGGAGAAAGAGAACTGCCGGAGGACCGCCATGCCTTTACCCATACACTCGGCCGATCGATGTCACGTGACACCCCTCTGCCTATCAGGAGCCTCCTGTTCCCAGACTGGCCTTGCTCCAGCCCGGAAATGGGTAATGATCTCCAGCTTCCGCACTCCCCATAGACACTGCCAAGAGGTACAAAAATTCTAACTCAGGACCTTCTTACCACAGGTGGAGGCCTTGGTTGTGACCTTGATGAGGCAGCACATCCGGGACTTCTTTGTCTCCCTGTAATGACTCATTTTGCTCTATGAGACACAGTGCAAGAACCTCCAGGCCGGCTAGCAGTCTCCTAAATGCTAAGAGCCTTGATCCCTTCCCTCTTCTTCCCTATCCTTGTTGTTTCCACCCCTATATGACTTCTTGGTGCTTAACAAATAGAAAGAATTAGTGGTTCCCAATTCCAGGAACTGCAGTACATTGACCTCCCATACCCTCAAACTCTGACTGATACCATAATTTCATGTCATAGCTTTATTAATACCCTATTTTTGCATAGTATGTGTTACATATTATTTTATTAATATTATATGACTGGGCCTGGTAGTGCAGTCTGTAATCCCAGAACTCTGGGAGTATGAGGCAGGAGGATCACAAGTTCGAACCCAGCCTGGGTAACTTAGTGACTTATTGAGACCCTGTCTCAGAAATATAAAAGAGGAGGGCTGGGTGGATAGCTTAGTGTGAAGGCATCAGGTTCAACCCCAAGTACCAAGTACACACACACACACACACACACACACACACACCACAACACATACATCACAATACACATAGAGAAACAGAAAAAAAAAAGAATGTGTTAGTTCAATGGTACAAAAAAATGAGTCTTCCAATTTGACAAGCATAAGATGAGTACCCACAGCAAATAGCTTTGTCAGTCAGCTCTTTGCTACTGTAACAAAATATCTGACAGTGCAATTTAAAGTGGGAAGGTTTACTTTAGCTCATGGTTTCAGAGACTGCATGGGCCTATGGCAGCTCCTTGGCAGGAATATATGGCCGAGGAGATTTTCTCACCTCATGGCATCTGGGAAGCAAAGAGAAAGAGGAAAGGTATGAGGTCTCACTGTCCTTACCAAGGGCACATGCGCACTGTCTCCACTTCCTTCCACCAGGCCCTGCCTCTTAAAGATTCTGCCACTTCCCAATGGCTCCACAGGCTGGCAACCAAGTCTTTACACACAGGTCTTTGGACACATTTTCCAAACAATACATAAAACATAATTCTGCAATGCTTTCATATGTGGTCAACGAAAACTCGTTTGTAGATGGGAAGAGAAGTTGTTGACCAATTAATTACCATTGCCTTCTGTAGTGGTTGATTGTGTCAATTTGAGAAGTTTAGAAACAACTAAATTGGCTTAGCAATCTACATCCTATGGTATAGAAGACCCACCCTATGGTCATTGCCTAGATGGTATAACAGGGAAGTGAGGAAAGACAGATGGGGTTCCATTCTTCAGAGGAGCTCCAGTCTTCACCTTCACCTGAAGCTTGAATATCATCTTCTGGCTTCCAGCATACTCTCTGGCTTCTGCTTTGGATCTTTCAGAACTTGGATTGAGTCCTTCAGCTCCCAGCATAGAGACACCCTCTATACTCTTTCTCATCTGACTTTAAGGCTGACCATTGAAAGCCAATTTTGTAATTTGTTATACATTTGTTTATCCTATGTTATATCTGGCTCTCTAGTAAAGCCCTTACTAATACAGATTTTGGTTCCAGGAGTGGCCCTAGAGAAACAGAATTATAATGATGACATTCTTTAATGGCTCTAGGGGTTCCTGGAGTTGGCTTTACAGTTTGATGAGACCTAAAGACACCATGGTCTCTATGAGATAATCATTGGTGTGAACTGTTTAAACTAATATGCCATGTAGATTGATTTGATTATCCTAATTCACCACTTGTGAGATGTCAGGAATTAGCGACAATTTTAAGTATCTTTCGCAAAGTAGGAAATATAATGATGCTGGATGGTTATCTTAGCCTCTCTGGACAAACTAATGAAGTGAGATAATGAACTCATAACATCCATAGGAAGTCTAAAGTCTTCTGACTGTGAGGACAAATTGATAAAGGGAAATAAGGAGCTCAAAGTTTCAAATTCCCATCTCCAGACACAGATAAAAAATTTAAAAGTTTCTAAGTATGTTGTTGGTTCTCCTGGAGAAGCTTGTTGAGCTTCTTTCCTGATTTGAACTTGGTGGTTCTCATTGCCAGGGGAGCTTAGCACCTCATTGTCACTGAGAATAGCTGAGGTTCACTTTGGGGAAGCTCTGGTCCTTACTTTGAGTGTCACTTTCTGGCTCCTGAGGGGAAGATAGTGTGCTGTTCAGTCTCCTGGAGAAGCTTGTCACACTGGCTTTCATGATCTGAACTCGGCATCGTTAAAGGAGCTCAGAACCTTGTCGCTGAGGATGGCTGTGGAACTTTTCAGGGGAGCTCTAGTCCTTCCTTTGAACATTACTTCTTGGCTCCAGTGTAGATACTTCAGCCTATTGGCACAGCTCCTTCACCCCACTGACACACACTCTAGCCTCCACTGCTGACCTTTGGGCCTTCTCAGTGCAGATCCATGAAACAGACTTGTATGAGACATTGTTGTGAGCTCTATGCCTCCAACTAGATTCGTGGGGGAAATTGTCATGGGCTCTAGGTCTTCAACTGGACTCCTGCAGGACATTGCCGTGGGATCCAGGCCCTCAACTGGATTCTTTGGTTCTGTGGTGTGTAGGTAGATTTCCTGTACTTTTTTTTGTATTTGACTCTTTGGGTGACTATCATAAAATAATCCTATAAATTATGTGTTAAATTGTTTCCCTTGTAAACCCTGACTATAACACTTCTGGGAAGACTTGCCTGACTGCTCCGATAGGCAATTAGTGTGTGTCATACTTTGTGCTAGACACTAGAGATACAAAGATAGGTAAGTCACAGTTCAGCACCTGAAAGTGCTCCCTGTCTAGGGCAGAGGGCAGTGTGGCAAGTACTAGGAGGAGCACAGGGTGCTGTGGACACAGAGGGAGAGAACTCAACTCACATGAATCTGGAAAGGAAAACTGAAGGAGGGGACACCTCAGCCCTAACCAGGGAACAAAGAGGGAGAGGATGATCCAGGTCAAGAATTCTGCAACAGAAGAAATGTAAGACACATAGGCAACTGTGAGTTGTTCAGTATGAGTTCAAAATGCAAAATTGGAAGCAATAAGAAATAAGGCTTGAACCTTGAGCAGGGCCAAGTAACTAATTTTTCATTCTAAAGATTGGATTTTATTCTGAAGATGTTGGGGAGACTGCAAGTCCTTTAACAGGGGGACAATGGGATCAAATCTACATTTTAAACTAGGCATAGTGGTGCATGCCTGTAGTCCCAGCTACTCAGGAGGCTGAGGCAGAAGGGCTGCAACTTTGAGCCCAACTTGGGAATTTAGTTGAGATCTCATCTCAAAATAAAAACAAAAAAGCCTGGAAGTATAGCTCAGTGTGGAGCACTTGCCTAGCATGTGCAAAGCCCTGGGTTCAATCCAATAGCATTGCAGATAATAACAAAGTAGAAATCTGCAGTAGAAAGAATAAATCACAGAAAGCAAGGCAAGAGTCAGGGACTCTTGTGGGAGGTCAAATGTGAGATGATCCTTGTCCAAATTAAGATTGCAACTAAGTAGGGAGAAATGAGAAGATTCAGGATGTATAAATGAACTAAAATCCTGGCACTGACAAGAAAACTATTCTTGTTTTTGGCTTTAGCACGTGGAGTATGGCATTATTTGCCAGGATAGAGAATGACATGGGGGTTGGTTTTTGGACAAAGATTAGCTTGGAAAAAGTCGAGTTCAAAGTTCTCTGGGACATTTGGATGAAGATATGCAGTAGACAGTTGACTTTGCAAGTCTAGAATTCAGAAAAGCCATTTGAATACCCAGTAGAAACAAAACAAAACAAAACAAAACACCCATTAGAATGGGCAGTATAAAAACTACAAAAAATAGTGCTGAAGAAGATATGGAAAAATTGGAAACCTTGCACACAGTTGGTGGAAAGATAAGATGGTGCAGCAAAAAACCCCAAGTGTACAAACAAACAAACAAACAACTAGTATGGCAGTTGTATTGAATCAGTATACCACTTGATCCAATCCTATTTGTGTGTATTATAAAGAATTAAAATTACAGTCTCAGAGGGATCTTGGTACACTTATGTCCATAGCAACATGCTTTGCAATAAACAAAAGGTAGTTATAACCCAAGTATCCATCAATGGATGAATGAATAAAGAAAATGGTAGACATAGACCACAGAATGTTATTTAGCCATAAAAGGACATTTGCATACATCTGACAACATGGATGAACCTTGTTATGCTAAGTAAATAAATCCATATAACTATAACTATAACTCTAGTACTGAAAACACAAAACAGAACAGAACAACCAACCACCTGAAAACATAGGAAGGAAAGCAGGAAAGATGGGTAGCCCAGATGTGGAGGAAGGAGAATGTTTCAGGGTCAGAAGCTGCAGAGATAACAAGAGTGAGAAGGACTAAAGGGAATCCTGCGTTTAGCAACAGAGAACTCTGTTTGACCTAGATGAAGGTAGCTGCAGGGCAGGGGTGGGGGTAGAATGCAGTTGCAGAGGCCTGTGTGGGATAGGAAAGCAGGAGAGTGCAGAGGCTTGGCTGTGAGTAGAGGGAGAAAGAAGATGGCAGTGGGGATAGACCCAACCAGTGGTCGCAGCTGATGACAAGAACATTAGCTTTGCCACTTTCACAAATTGCATGCGTGTTCAGCATCTTTCTGTATGTGCAGATCCCAGGGCCCAAAGGTACATCTGATCCACCAGAGTAACTACAGTTGACACACTATCCTCCAAAAGTTGGGTTCGCTCAAGGAAACCTGGCACACTTCAGAAATCTCTGTCAAGACCAAGTGTTTGGAAGTACAGAGCTCAGGACAGCAAACTGCAGTGTCCCCACGTCCTTGTTTGGCATCTCCCCACTCCGTCCATCTGAACACACCTGAGACACAGTCTTCCTGATGCGCTGGGCTTGGTTGTATTCCACACAGCTTTGGAGACTTGATTTAGCTTCACTCCTTTTCCCCTTGCCCAGCTCTGAGCTCCCAGAGAGCTGTCTGGTCTTGTGGCTCCTACTGCCGGAAGAGTATCATAGGTGTCTAGTAACTGTTTATCAAATCGACGAATGGATGGCAAAGAAAGATTAGGTTGAAACTGACTAATGAATACTAAAACAGAAAACATACTCTTTTTTAAAAAAAAACATTTTTTGTTTTTGCTTGTTTAGTTTTTTTTTTTCATTTTATCTCTAATTGTTTAGCAAGCCACTTTTTTGGGGGTTTGTTTTTTTTTTTTTTTGTTTTGAGACTAAGTCTTATTATGCTGTTCAAGCTGGTCTTGGTACTGGGGATCAAACCCACGACCTTGCACTTGCCAGGCAGGCGCTTACGCCACGGAGCTAAATCCCCGGCTCTCAAGTTGATCTTGAACTCCTGGGCTGGTGTGATCCTCCTGCCTCAACCTCTGATCAGGTAACATGACAGGCACACACCACCACGTCTGGCTAAACAAGCAATATTTATTGACTGTTTGCCAGGCATATGTTGGGTATAATGGGTATAAAGGGAATGGGGCCCATCCTTAAAGGGAATCTACATGGAAGCTCTTTTTCTCACATCTCTGTTGGGTTTTGGTTTTGTCTCTTTGGTGCTGAGGGTTGAACCCAGGACCTCACACATGTACTCTACCACTGTTTCATCCCCGCCTCGTCTTCCTGTTTGAAAGGGGAATGGGCCTTGTGTTTGGCCTGTGTGCTCTCAGTTATTTGTTCATACTTGAGCCTGGCACATCGCACACAATAAATCTTTGTTGAATAGAAGAATGAGCCTTTATGACAGAACTCATAATACGATTTTTTAGTTCTCATGTGTGATTTTTCTCCCCCAGACTGTGACTTCTAGGAAGTCAGAAACTACATTTCACTCGTGTCAGTAAACAGAGATTAGCACAGAGCTTTGTACACAGTGGGTGCTGAAATACTGACTGACCGAATGAATTTCTAACTGAGGTGAGAACAATGCATGGGCAGCCATACACGTTTTTCTGTTCCCTCAATATTTTTTGTTCGTGGGAAGCCAGGTGAAAAATCCATTTCTTGTTGTCTGCAGGCCCGCTTGGCTGTGTTCTCCCGCAAGCAGGCTCCCATTGCATTAGCTGAGGTTCTGAAAGGGCCCCGGGAAAAAGCTCAGCTGCCACATCTCTTTGATTGTATTTGGTCCTCATAGAGCCAGGGACTGTGATGGCATGTAGCAGTTCTCTGAAGGGGGACAGTTGATAGTGATTTGATTTGCTGTTACAGCACAGCAAGACATCTGGGCTGGGCCAGGGGTACAGGCGAGTTAATTGAGGCTGCCTAGCTGAGCTGCACCTCTAACTTCATTAAACTCCCCCATGAGTATATTAGATTGACCCTCAGTAACAACTAGGTTCTCCTGCACAGTGAAAAGAATCCCCCCACCATTGTTGTCCTACCTCCAGAGAAAATGTATTCACACAAGTAAGGAGGAGATTCTCAAATAGGACTAAGAGGGAAGCCTTAGTGTTTTAGTAATTCTTTTCTCCTTTAGAGCGGGACTGAGTTTATCAAAGAAGAGAAATGCATCCTCTGTGCTGCACATCATATCATTTCAGAGATTCTGGAGATTGCCAGAAGGGCTTCCCTGGTGGCTGCAAAACCAACTGGATCGGAGCAAAGATGGGAGCCTCTCTCACCCGCTGTTTCGCCAGCTGGGCACCACCTGGCTTTGCACTCTGGGAATCAGCCCCCAAGGCTCGACGCCTCTGTTTCCCTACCCTGGAAGAGCACTGGAGGACCTTCCTTGAGCACATGTTCTGACTTTACGACCAGTGAGGAGATGCCCTTGGTGATGGTCCCCTCTTCTGCATCCCCCAGGCTTTGGTTCCAGCTCCATGAACAGTAAATGGAAAAGCCTTCCATTTTCATGATCGATAGCCTGATTTCTCCTGGGCTGGCCTAATTTCTTCCCTGCTCTCTAGTGAGAGACAGGGTTATCCCAAAACATGTTGTATTTATTACCAATGAAAAGAACTGGCTTCCTCTCCAGCTATTTTTCGGTTCTGTATTATTTGTAAATTCCAACTCTCCAGCCTACAGCTAGGCAAATTTACAAGCTATTATTAGTAGCTATGTGGAAACATAGCATTTGAAATGTTTTCTGATATAAGGAGGACATTATTTGTAGCTTTTTTTTTTTTATCGGTACCAGGGATCGAACTCACGACAGTGCTCTTGCAAGGCAGGCACTTATACCACTGAGCTAAATCCCCAGCTCCAAGGAGGACATTATTTGTTAAAGAATATTTTAGAAATATTTTTCTTCTTTCTCCCTATTCTAAAGGCTCCTTTTTTGTTTTCCTACCCTCTCCCCCGAGCACTGCCAGATGCAATCTTTTCATAGCTTGGAAAAACTACTTTTTAATTTGACATCATGTTAACAGTTATTAACTCTAGGTGGTGGGAACATGGGCTTTAGTTACAGTATTACGTAGACTTTTCTGCAACTTTTATGTTTGTTGGAAAAGAACAACCCTAAAATGAATTGCTTTTCACCTTCTTTCTTGAGGTTACCACTGGTGGCTCTGTGCTATCTCGGTTCCCAAGCTGCTAGTGGGACCACACTGCTTCCTTTGTACACAAGTAGATCTCAGTGTTCCAGGGCACTGTTTCTCCCACCTAACAACAGACGCTTGCCAACCATTCTTGCTGGACTAGGAAATGAACCATTGATCCCAAAGATTAGAGAACAAAATAAGGAGATACAGGGTCCCCAGAGACCTTCCTACTTAATTCCACCACGGGTTATAGTTGGGGCCCAGTGGCTCCATTCCAGTCCCCAGAGAATAACCATACTTTTGAGGTGGACAGATCACTGGGGTGGTCTGGATCAGGATAACACACTGCTTGACCCTTGAGAGAGCTGAGGACATGGGACTGAAAGTGCTACTTCCAGAGCTTCAAGTTTTCAGCTGGACTTGGTCCCACTCTCTTTTTCCATCTGTTAACCAAATTACCACGCCCCTGTGTTCCGTGTTGGCGCCTTCATTTACAACAGTGGTTCTCAAGTCTATGTGTCTCTCTGAGTCACCTAGAGAGCTTGTTAGAACGCAGATTTGTGGACCCCCCCTCTCCCCAGAACTTCTGGTCCAGTATGATCGAGATGAGGGCCCCAAACTTGCATTTCCATAAAGTTCCTAGATGATGCTGATGTTGCTGGTTCAGACCAGCACTTTAAGAAGATACAATTGGTGGTTGCAACTTATCTGTGTGCTGTGATGAAAAGAAAGTTCAAGAAAGGAACAGTTTGGTAGTTTTGTACAGTTGTGGCCTTTATATACACTTGTAATGGAGTAGCATCTGACTTCCGCTACTCTAATAGTTGGGGCTTGCTGTTTGGGAAATGTGTTAATCTCACACAAGTGGTATATTCTCTAGTCTTACGTTGATCCCTGCTACACCCTTGACTGAACTCTATCAACTTGAAATTTACACTTCTAGATTTTTTTTTCTCACTATGGTGTACAGACTATCCCCAAACTCCTGCACTCAAGTGCTGCTCTTGTCTCAGCCTCCTGAGTGACTGGGGCTATAGGCATGTGATTGTTTTCCTTTGTTTTGTCTTTTGAAACAGAATCTCTGTGTAGCTCAAGCTGGTCTTGAACTTGCTAAGTAGTCCTGACTGGACTTGAATTCAAGTGCTGGGATTATAGGCCTACCCCACCATTCTGGTTTAGATTGTTTTTAAGATTATGAATATATATCTCAAAATTCGATGGCATAACTGATGCCCAAGGCCATCTTTCAGAGTGTCATCATCCCACTCACCCATCCCATCCCATAGCAGTCCATCTCTTACAAATTGGCTGAATACGTGGCTGTCATCTGTGCATGCCACCTTCTAGCCCATGGAGGACCACTCCTAGGGAGTCTGGAATGAGACTCCACACAGCGTGGATCCCTAGCTGTGCCCAAGAGTTCTTGGGGTTGTGGCTATCTTTTGATATGATTTAAGGTTGGAATTATTGGTGATATGAATAGAGCAACTCCGGAAATGGAAAATCCCCGATATGTGTATCCTGTGAGTTTGGAGAGAAGGGGGAGTTCACGGGCAGGGAGGAGCACTTTTTGTTTTGTTTTGTTTCATTGCCCAGTAAATTTCCCCCCAAATGATCCCTCCTTTCAATATTTAGCACTGGGAGGAAAATCCCCAAATAAATTATAATAATCTGGAATAATCTTAATAAACTGGAGGAGAGGACAAAGGGTTGGTAATCTGATATCTTTTTCTTATAAAACAAAACTTTATTTTTTCTATGAGAATTCAATTTTAGAGTACTGGATAGTCTCTTCATGGGTTTTCAGTTTAAATTTTTTATATTTTCTATAAGATGCAAATATTGTGTATATGCTGTATTACAGTAATCTTTCTATAGCTATTAAATTTTCAAACATGGGAAATTTTAAACAATATTGATCTTAAAGTGATACTTTTCCTTTACATTGTTCATTCTGAGAATGTTTCAGAAATCATCCTGTCCTCCCTAATGTTACATGATTTTTGTTCAGACAGTCAAATTAAAGACTTTATTATTTTCTTCCTACCAGGGACCTTATGTCTGGGACCATTTTTCTGAATTACGATTAGGGAAATAAAAATCTGGAAAGATAGATACATTGCAAATGCTCCTTGACTTCTGATGGGGTTATTTCCTGGTAAACCTATGAAAAGTCGAAACTATCATGCATGGAAAATGCACTTCCTGCACCTAACCTACCAGACAACCCAGGATAGCAAGATAGTGTACTGTAGGGTTCAGCTGTTCACTCATGTTCCTAACAGCTGGCTCAGAACTGCATTCACTGCTGCCTCCTGGTGTCCCTCATACAGCTAGCCTAGGAAAACCCCAAAAGTCAACATTTCTACTCGGTGCACATTATTTTTTGCATTATAATAGTTCTGAAGAATTGTAAGTTAGGGACTGTGAATGTAAGTGTTTGCCATGAAAAGAAAATGCAGTCAGTGGTCCTTGGTATGTTACATTTGTGTTTTAACGCACCTCGCCATTAGATGGTGGTATAGGAATAAACATAATGACTTAAGGGCACAGACACAATGGCCTCACCCATTTTACAGCTCAGGGAGATCTAAAGTGGTCTAGTAGAACTACCAGGTTCTCCTCAGCCCTAACAAGATAGAGTTGGGTCTAAACCTCCATGGCTAGTCAGACAGTGAATGCTACATGCTTCCCTTTCTTCTTTCTTTCTTTCTTTCTTTCTTTCTTTCTTTCTTTCTTTCTTTCTTTCTTCTTTCCTTCTTTGTTTCTCTTTTTTCCCTTTGCCAGAGCTGGGAATAGAAGCCAGGCTTCGTGCATGCTGAGCAAGGGCTCTGCCACTGAGTTGCACCCCAGCCCCAGGACTCTGTTAGCTCAGAGATGGGACAGTTATTATAGAAGTCTACAAATGCTCGGATGGGGTTGGGGAGTACTGTTCTGAGACTTCTTCACATAGCTTTTGGCTGCCCTACTTTTCTAAATTTGGATGCTAAAATATTATAATTTATTGCTGCCTCCTAACAGAGCTGCTGTTTATCCAACATTTATGCATGTCTTTCAATTAGTATTTAATTATCCCTTCCTCATGTCTATCTTTTCCAAAACTGACACTTAAAAAACAAGCAAGACTAGTGTTTGGCAATGTTTCTACTCCATAATTTGTGATGTGGGAAAGGAAAAAAAAATTGCTCTTCTTGGGTCTTGTCCCTCTTCAGTTTCAAGAGGCAGCTGGTCTTTGACATTAATGTCTTCTGGTCTTCTGCAGTAAGTCCAAAGGTATCATTACGGGGGACTCTGTACTCCAAGAGGACAAAGGAAAATCAGGTCAAGGGAACTTGCATAGGTATTTAGACATTTTTAAGAATGGCACGTTTAGCTTAATTTCTAACATAATTGAAAGACTCTAACTGTATTAGAAAGCTAATGGGGCTAAACCTGGCTGATAGAAATAGAAACAAATCCAATTAGACCTAGTTTCAGTAAAGATAATGAGTACAAGGAAAAAAAAACCCACAAACCTGGAGAAATAAAGAAAACAGTGGATTTGATTTACAAAAGTTTTCCTGACTAAGGAACCAAGGTGATAGACAGATTGTCCACGGGGCCTTGTGAGCCGTAGACTTGCTGGGACAATTCATGGTACCTATGCAGAGCAACACCCTCACCCCCAGCAGTTATTGTTCCATTAGGAGCCTGGCACTGCCAGTCACTCATTCACTGGGCCATTATCACAGAGTGTTTTGCTATTCATTCTGTTACCCCACTCTCTTCAGGGACTTCATATTGTCACAGTCAGGAAATGACCCTTCGTACTCTAAATCTGAGGCCCTCACCATCCTTAGCCTCACACTCTAGTCTGGCCCCTTTATCATGGACAGGTGAATGTGAGACAATATCTAGACTACATGTTAGTCCCTGTTGCGTCTCATCTTCCTCTGGTGGAGTGGCCATTACCATCACAGAGTCATCCATCTTCCATCACTGGAGGGCCAAACTCACCCTGGGGGTCCTGAAGGTCACACTGCTTGTGGGACTGGACCCTGGCTTCTGGACACTGGCTTCTGGGACGGTGGATACTTCTCTAGGCCAGACATGGGGGCAGCCTGCCTTGGTAGGTCACGTTAGCCACCCTGCCAGTGTCCCCACTCCAAGGAATACACACCCACTCCTCTCCCACAGCTGTTAGGAAATTACTTTGCTGAGAGAGCAGGTGCTTCCTCAAGCTATGAGAAATCTGTTCTGTTTCCTTTGGCACAGTCTGTCTGGACACTCCAAGGATGTTCCTTTGTTTCCTAAGTGAAATGCAGCCTCCTCTGCTCTTCTGCCTTCTCCTCAACCAGGCTTTACCTCAGAACCTTGACTTCCAGCCACGTGATATGAGGACTCCAGATACAGATATATAAGATTGTAAGATTTACTGTGTGTAAAATGTATGGAACTGGTACACTAGTAAATATTAGTGATCGGCTTTGGGTACAGAAGGGGCAGAAAAAAGCTCTGACTTGTAGCCTTTGTTTATTTCCAGGGTGTTTGTGATTTGGTACCTGTAGCTGGGGAACTCTTGAGGAAGCTAGAGCAGCCTTCTCAGAGAAAGACACGGAAGAAAAGGAAACAGGGCTACATTTTGGGAAGACCTGCACTTCTACAGATGATTTCTATCATAGGCACTACCTATGTAGCCACTCGGCGCAGAGTGGACTGGAAGATATTCTCAGTTGTTTCTAAGACAAGGCTGGGAATTGATCTTGATGAGAGAATTATAATAGACAGAGACCAGGTGAAAACTGCTGTTTCCCCAGCTCTGCTCCTTCCTGTAGGCCTGGCATAGAAAGTGCTGGGAAACCATAGAATGAATATGACAATTGTTATGGTTTGTGTCTGGATATCACCTCAAAGCCTCATGCACTTCTAGAGTGTGTGAGTAGTTCATGGTTCAATGCTAGGATTAAGGGTGCTGAATTAAGAGTGTGTGATTGCCAAATCAGTCTGCCACCCTAATCCAAGCAGTCTAGGTAAGAAAAAAGGGGCAGAAAAAGACTGTTTCCCCTTCCTCTCATGTTGCTTTTGCTGTCTTTCACTGCCATCAGTGTTTGCCCCTCTGCCTTGTTCCACCTTGTCTTGGAGCCAGCCAGTTATGGCCTGAAGCCACTATAAACTATAAGCTAAATAAAGCTTTCCCTCTTTTACCTTTGGGTGCTAGATATTTTGTCCCAGCAATGAGAGAAAAGTAACTCAGACAACAATGCATATATTTAGATACAAGACCTAATTTCTGAAAACAGGGTTATTTTGTGATTTAAAATACTCACACATGGATAAAGATGTAGTGCAATGATAAGCACTTATCTGTGATGTGTCAGACCCTGGGTTCAATCATCAGCACTGTGAAAGTGATATATAATGAAATACCCATACAATGATCTAATATCTCAGAGACAACAAAATATACTGGAGTTCTTGGAATTTTTAATCTACTAGCAGGTAAAAGTTTTCCTTGTAGAATAAATTTTGAAGGAGCAATGAGTGACAAAAGTTAATTTGCCTTTTGATCACATCCTATAAGCAGTGATGATGCAGTGAGTAGATTTAGTGGCTAATGGTGACAGCAGGGACTCTGGGAGACAGTGTTCCTTGTTTTGGGCCCAGAAAGCACAGAGGCATCTGGGAAGAGCCAGTTGCCCCACAGACTCCATGGTGAGGGCTGCTTCAACTGACTCTTGGATTGAGCTCAAGACTGAATTTGCAAACACATCTGTTAGTAAGATGATACATTTGCAGGTAGAGTTGTTGCCCATGGGACAGATTCCCAGCCGCTGCTATCACTCACAGAGGGTAGGGATTTCTCTTTGAGAACCCCACATTGAAATGGACCACTCTAACCATATTTCATCCTGTGATTTTTTCCAAAGGAATTGGAAAGTGGTTCCAGTTTGGAGAATTTGACCCCAGTGACAAGTATCTAGCCCCTTAGAGATCTTGATAAAAAAATATAAATGGAAAATTGAATTAAGGTCCAGCATATTTATACATCCTGTCAAGTTCCTTGCAGCTCCACAAATCTCTGATTCTGTGTTTTGATTGTAGTGTCTTCCAGGAGTCAGAATGTTTGCCACTTAGCAAACGTTAGTGCGTGTTTGTAGTCCTGTGTGTGTGTGTATGTGTGGCCGTTGTATTGTTCTGTGTGCACTCTCAGTCACCACCTCTGCAGGCTGCAGCTGGTGTTGATGGAGAAGCGCTGAGTCACTGGCTGTTCAGTGACCCTTACATGACGTTCCATTGTCCTTTCTTCCTTTCTAGGCATTTGGGCGCTCATTCAGTGTTTCTGTTTTGTTTCTGCCTGGGGCCTATCCCTGAAGGAAACCAGGGTGTAAAAACCAAGAGGCAGCTGTAGCTTCTGAACTAAGCTGTCCAGAAAGACAGCAACAGGTCCCTGCTGGGTGCTGAGAACACCAGGCAACCCAGATTCAAGGCTGAGGGCACCGCCCCAGCTTGGGTGTGAGGTCCCTGGGTGGGCTCCAGCTCACATTTTTGTGCAGCTCTTCCTGCTGTGCCAGTTTCAACTGGAGATGATGAGTTTCACAATCTCTTTACACATTCTGAATCCAAAGTTCTGCATGCCCCTTTCAGCATCAGTGTAACACGTGGTACTAATTATCTTTGTGACATCCATTTTTAGAGCAGTATAGCCAAGGTTATACAAATTTGTTTAGATGATTGTTTTGTCTCAACAAAACCACTGCTTTATTTTTTTAAACCATTTTATTTATTAAAAATAACTATCATGTAAAATTGGGAGAAATAAATAGAAAAATATAAAAGAAAAAATAAATTGATCACTTTAGACTAGGAGCTCAGAACCAGCCTGGCCAACACAGCAGGTGATCTTGTCTCATAACAAGCAAATAAATAAATAATGTATAGCCCAGGGACTGCTAGCATAGTGTGGTGGTAGAGTGCGTGGTTAGCGTGTGTGAGACCCTGTATTCAATCCTCAGCACCCAAAGGGACAATAAAAGTTTGTAATGTATCACCGAGGAATGATCACTGTTAACATTTTGATTTATAATCTTCCAATATTTTATTTTTTCTATATATATCAATGGATTAAACATACACTTTACATAATTGAGCATACGTTGCACATTTTATTTGACCTGGAAAACATGAATATACTCTTTTTTTTTAAATATACTCTTGTGTATAACAATATTCTAAAGTGCTAAAGGTTAGTGCAGTACGAGCATAGAAATGCCACTGTAACAACTATATCTTGCATTCTTTTATTTGCTGTCCTTCCACTTTTATTTCTAGGAGCTTCTTCTTTTTTTTTTTTTTTGGTACCGGAGATCAAACTCCTGACGTTGTGCTTGTCAAGCCGGCACTTACACTGCTGAGCCAAATCCCTGGCTCTCTAGAAGCTTCTTTTTGTTAAGCTAGCTTCACTCACAAGCCCCATCCCTTCTTCTCTGCAAGATAGCTAAAGCTGTCTCAGGTGACTGTTCTGTATCACTGCTTCCTTGGCCTTCTGGGAACCTTGAAGGGGCATCTATCTGCACCAGAGGTTCTCACATTTGAATGTGCATTAAAATTTCTTGGAAGGCTTTTCAAAAGAGACGGCTGAGCCTCACCCTCGGTTTCCAATTTAGTAGGGCTGGTGGGTGTTACAAGCACCCAACTAATGTTGCCCATATTGGATCACTGCTAAGAATCACTGACGGGAAGGAGTGAATGAACTACTTGGTTACTCCAAGCCCTTTCCCAATGTTCTTTGGCTTACTTGTCCTTTTCCCTTATTGTATCATCTTGCTTCATAATCCTTATTTTTAAATACTACCTATTCTATCTTCTTGCAGTGTCACCCATACATATGGAGGTGAGAAATATTTTCTTGACTCTGGAAATGTAGCTCAGCCTTATAGTACATACTTTGCTTATGACCCAGGGTTTAGTCCCCCACACCCACCAAAAGGTCCCCAGTATCTGAAAGAACAAAAGCTAGGATGATTTTTCCTTCACTGTTACTGCATTACATTTCCCTAAAGAGGTGGCTCAAAAGGAAATGCACAGATGCCCAGACTATTTGTTGAAGGAAATGACACATTATCCTCTTCCCAACATCTGGTGATTCCTGAAAGACCGTCAGGCTCTGATAATACTCTTGGCTCAGTAGAAGTCTGTCTTCTTTCCCCAGGGAGGCAGGGACAAACCAAGGAGAACAGAATCTATTTTCCATGTAAGTCCAAGAGAATGCCTTGAGGAGGGGGTGAAGGGTCACCCACAATGTAGTTCTGCTCTTCTAGCCAGGAGCTCAAGCTTCCTTCCTGTCTGGCCCTGAGCAAATCTTCCAAGGAGAGCTGAAAAGATTTTTAAATGCCCACACGGGCTGTACTGGCTGGATGCCAGGGTAGATAGATTCAATGGGGGAGAGGAGATTTGTCACAACAATGAATACTGAGGGTGAGGCAAAGTTGAGGCAGCTGGATCATACTGAATGACCGTCACAGTGTATAATGGTGGTACCAGTGTTATCTGGCTGCACCTTGATTGAGAAATACACTTTTTTTGGGCATGTTATGAATCAAACTCAAGGCCTCACTCAGACTAAGTAAATGTTCTACCACAAGGTACCTCCCTTGCCCATCTTTATCCAGCCTGAAGACATCTTCAAGGGCTAAATGCAAGGTGGAGAATGAATAGGAGAGGTGAGAGTGAGCTGCCTAAAACTCACAGGCTTCTCCAGGTTAACTGATTTTGCACAGAGGAGAAGTAAAACTCTGACACCTATCTGGAGAGCCATGGGATAGGGGTTTCTTGACTGACCCCATCCAGTATCTGATGTAATGGTGTGTTGTTAAGTTAGGTCTGAGAAAAGAAAATCCTGCCCTTATTAAATTATCAGAGGGCCTCCTGGACTGCAGAATGGCTGAGGAGGGGCTGTGAGGGGACCTCTGCCTTTGGATCTAAGAGCATTCATTATGCCAGGATTTTGTTTTGTTCCAGCCAGGGCACTCTGGTGAAAGCATCCTGGGAATTCGGACTGCAAACAGAAAGGGCATTTCCTTGTGTGGGTTTCCTGTTTAGGTCTGCACCAAAATCCAAAGGGCTAGGGTTAGTCTCATAAATCCTCTAGACATTACTGGTGTGGATGCTCTGGCCAGATGCCATGGGAAAACTGAAAAAATAGAAGCGAGGGAAGAGCATTTGCTTTCAGGATCCTGGGTGGGTTGCAGGTTCCTTGTTTTCAGACGTGTAAACAGAGGGGGTTGGGCTTGAAGAGATGAACATTCAGGTTCCCCCCAGCATTGACATTCTCAGGTTCCATTTTGCTCTCAAGGACCAATGTGCAGCTCAGCAATGGGAGGTGCTGAGCAGTTTACCAAATAGAAGCATGAAGGAAGTTCCAGTGGAAACGTTAAGAAGTTGCCCTAGAATGTCTTTCAGGATCCTTCACAGAAAGAAGGTACTTTTGAACTCTGGTATTTCCCAGACTTTCCTGCACATCCAGTGTATTCCACTAATGACAGCCACCAGGCTCACAAAGCAAGTTTTCAGAGCCACCCCCAAAATGGCAAAAAAGATGTTTGTGGGGAGATATCAAACATTCAGATTCTTTTTTTACTTCATGTTTCCCTCAGTTTCTGCATATGTTCCAAATGAGCTTGGCTTTCCAATTTGTTGGCTTAATGGAAGAACCATATGGTCATACTTATTCCGTGACTGAATTCACAAATTCTGAGGTGGACTTCACTTGGAGATTGACCAGAGATCAGGTCAGTTGGGAAAGTCATGGAGCAGTGATATAATTTGGACCTTGAATGTCTTCCAAAGTCATTACAGTCCTGTTCCTTAACCTGTAGGAATATTGGGAAGTAGTGGCATATTTAGGAGGCGAGGCCTAGTAGAAGGAAGTTAGTCACTCAGGCGTACCCTTGAGGGGGATACTGGGGCCCAGGGCCCTTTCTCCTTCTTTCTCTTACTTCCTACATGGCATGAGGCGAGCATTTCCCTTTGCCACATATCCCCACCAAGATATTCTGCATTTGCCAGAGGCCCAAAAGTGTTGGAATCATGAACCAAAAATCAACCTTTTTCCTCTTAAATTTATTTATCTTAGGTACTTATTGTAGTGACACAAAACTAATATAGGCAAGAACAAGATTTCTTCTGGGAGTGTTTCATCATGATGAGAACATTCTCATTGTTTTCAATGATATTTCTTGTGTTCTTTTATTATTTGTCCTTGCTTATACCAATTAAAAAATTTTGTCATATGAAACCTTTTTAGGAGGAGGAGAGATTACTAAAATGATGTTGAGCAGCATTAAGCTAATCACCTTTGGTCTGGCAATTCACTAGTAAATTAATTGGATTTTCTCCCAAAATAAGGGCAAACCCATTATGCAGCAACATTTCCCAAGACAAGATTGCTCCTTTAATTCGGCACTGCTGTATTTTGGCAGTTTTGTTGGATGTGAATTTGTGATATTTGTCTGTGACATTTAGACCCTCAGACATGTTCTTACAGGTAAGTATATCAGCATATACTTATATTACTATATACTAAGTATATTACTTCTGAGGGCTCATTCCATCCTTTTTCAAATTTTGCTTTTGTGCATCTAAAATACATTTCTTCTTTTCCTCCCCTCAACTCAGATTTGAGTTCCTCAAGAATGAAGTAGAGGAAGAGGAAGGAATTGATAGGAAGTTGTAAGCTTTCTGGGTCAGGCTGCATACCTTAAAACATCAGTCCTGGGAAACACACTATAAGGGAGTTTTGGGGTTGGGCATATTTTGGGAGGACTATCTTTGAGAGTCACACTGCAGACTAATTTATTAAAAACATGGGATTGGGATTTGGCTCAGTAGTAGAGTACTTGCCTGGCATGCAGAAGGGCTTGGTTTTGATTGCCCAGCACTGAAAAAAAAATTCTGAAAATTGAAAATTCATGCAATAAAGAAACATGTGACTTAGCATTTTCCAAACTTACCTGATCAAGAAAATCTCTTTTTATATTACACATATAGTAGCTGCTAAAAAAATGGAGAAATAAATATTCCTAAGGATTCTTTAGAAAATGCTGCTTTTCAACAAAATATAGAGCTTATGGTCTTATATTTAGCACTGAGATTATCTATCTATTAATCTATCCATGATAGATTGATCAATAGACAGATCTCTCTGTGAATATCATTTCTGCCCTTTTCAGAAATTTTAGTTGGAAATACAATAGGATGATCATAACCAAGAAAAGATTTTCACAGAAAGAATTCTAGAAACAACCAGAATTTCAGTTCAGGCTGTTAGTGGCAGGTAGAATGACAGGTGATTTTTTTTCCTTTTTTGCTTTCTATTTTTGCTTCCCAAAAATCTTTCATGCCACACATGAATTATTTCCATATTTGGAATTTAAAGCAAAATAAATTTTATCAGTCAGGGAATTAATACATGATGAGTGGGGGAGCTGGGTTGGACTCCAGAGCTTCAAGCATGCTAGGCAAGTACTCCACCACTGTGCTGTGCCCCCAAGCTCCTTTATTTGTTTTGGAGTGAGCAGTTTTAGGATTGCTCCTCCCATTTACCCTAGTTATTTATCTTGGCATACTTGGGGTTCTATGGAGCTTTTTTTTTTTTTTTTTGAAGATCTTCTGTAGCTTTTCCCAGACTGGATGCATTCTCTTCTGATTTAAGACAAAGTAAAACAAGTATGTCTTGGTGAGAGAGTCATTTTCAGAGACAGCATTGGCCTGACTGAGTCCACCATATTATGTTATTCCCGGATCATGTGTTCAGAAAGGAAAGGTTGGTGTACCAGTTGGAATTCTTGGTGGCAACCAATGAAAATCTGGCATGGAACATGGCTTTATGGGAAGAAAATTGTGCAGCTGACAGAATCAGTGGGAAGGCTGGGAAATTGGGTGATGGGAAAGAATAAAAAGCACATGAGGCAAGCCATGGTCATGGTCCAGTCACAAAGACTGTGTTCTTAGGACCAGCTAATGTCCAGCTGTTATTGCTGGACATTTGTCATCATGCTGCTGGGCCTTGGGTCCCAGAGCACTCCTTACTATGCTGCAGGACCTTCAACTCCAGCACAGCCACTGATGATGACCTCTGTCCCCACGGTGTCAGGTGCCCCCAGACCTCTGAGCCACTGAACTCAGCAGACGTGCTGGTGTCCTGGCTGCTGGGTAAAGAAGGAAACAGTCCTCCTTGGCTCTAGAGTAAAGCCCTTCTTCTCGAGGCTCTCCAAAGGGAAAAGATGTTTAGAGACTGGACAGTCAGCATAAACACTATGTTTAACATTATATACAGCAGTTCCCCTCCCCACCCTTAACCACGGTCTCAGTTACTTGTAATCAACTGCATTGCAAAATTATTGAATGAAAAGTTCCAGAAATAAAGCCATGCTTGATGTTACAGGCCTGTATTACCAACACTTTGGGAGGTTGAGGCAGAGAGATCCCAAGTTCAATCCTAGGCTGGGCAACTTAGCACCTTAGTGAGGCTCCACCTCAAAACAAAAGGCTGTGGATATAGCTCAGTGCAAAGGCCCTGAATCCAGTCCTCAATATCTCAAAAACATTCATAAGTAATTCATACATTTAAAGACAAGGGTTATTATGGTATATTGTTATAACCATTTTATTTTGACATTGTTATTGTTAATCTTTTACTGTGACTAGTTTATAAAAGAATCTTTCTCATAGGTATGTGTGTATAGAACAAAACAGAATATCCATGTTTTGGTGCTATCTGTGGTTTCAGCACACACACCCTACACTGGTCCAGGAGCTTACCTGCTACAGATAAGAGGGGACTGCTGTACTCTGTAAGGGGAATGGAAAGCTGTGAGGAGCTCAGAGAGGCAGGGAAAAAGCAGGCCAACCATGTGTGGAAGAGACTCCCCTCCCCAGAGTAACATACACTGAGGTCATCTTGCAACCTGGATTCCTGTGATGGGAGGGTTCTATTTTCATTTGGTTGAAAATCAACCCCTCAGAAGTACCAACCTCTCTTAATAAAAACCACCCTAACTAATAAAATACAAATCAGCACTTTTTCCAGAGGGAATGGGAGGCAGATGAAGCTTCTCTGTTGGGCTGTGTGGCTAGAGTTTGTTGCTCAGTCTGTCTGCCACACCGATTTCTGTAGGCCACTCATCAAAGGAAGGGAACTTAGCAAAGCACTCGAAGGATTTTTTTTTTTCCTCTGAAGAACCTGCAGTCTAAGGAAGTTTAAATAGATGGATGTGACCACAGAAAAGGCCCTGTAAGTACAGGGGATGGGAAAGGAATGGAAAATGTAAGTGTGGATCTTTTACTGGCTTTCTTATTCAGGAACATATCTTTCTGCTTGAAAATGTCTAAACATTAAGGTTGAGTCCAGAGAACCAAAGATGAAATTCAAAGACAGTCGGTATTATGATGGCTGTTGTTGGATTCTTATATACCACACACAGACCCCAAACTGGACTCTGCAGGAAAAGTGGTGGGTGGGGTTGACCAGTTGAGAGTCTGAAGGCTTCAGAATGGAACTGGGAATCAATGATTAAGACAGGAGAAGAAAATCCTCCATGTTTGGAGCTGATATGGATATATTCACTTCAGACTAAGTAGCATAATCTAAGAGTTTATGCAATCTCTACATTATGATAATTTTTTTTTTTTTACAATGAGTATTTTTGGATAGCTTTCATGTGCCTGGACCTTTTGAGAATTGCCAGTGTATTCATAGAGAAGGAGTTTTGACACACAGGTAGTTAGGGTTTTCAGTCAGACAGGGACAAGGAATATGCGCCCCCTCCAAGAACTGCAACCAAAACAACAAACAGTTCATTTCTTTGCGTAGGATGTGTTCTTGCACACTTGACCCTGGGATCTTGTTCTTCCTAGGAGCCCATGCTAAATGAGATCAGATCTTGGAAAATGGGAGAACCTGAGACAGTGTGGCCATGTGCATGGCGTCAGTCACATGGAACTGAATACCTAAGAGCTGACTCTCACTAGTTCTAGACAAGGTTTAATGATCAGTATGTGAGAACATTAAAGTCTTGAACACTGAAAAGCTGATTCAAGGATCAGGAATCTCTTGGACTTGGAGGCCACGCCATTCCTAGGAAGGTTGAAATAAGCCATGGAGCCCCTCTGGTCTAACCTCAGCATCTCTCCAAGGAAATCTTTGAAGGACAAAGGTCACAAAAGGGTAGGCAGTGTGGGGTGGTAGAGAGGATGCTCTGCTTTTCTCTTTGTTTAGAGGTTGTTGGGAATAGCTGGTAGGTAAAGTAGGCTGCTAGCACAGGCATGGTGCCCTTTCACCTTTGGCTGTGTCCCTGGGTGACTGGAGGATAAACATGAAACATAAATTCTCAAGAGCCTGATATAGCAAAACTGCTATAGACTAAGGAGGGTGGAGGCAGAGACAAGGTTGGTTCTCTGTGGGCACTTCAGGGCTCTGGTCTAAGCCCAGGGCATGAGTTTGAATGCAGAATAAACATTTTTGTTGCTAGTCATACTAAAAGGTGATGTCTATAGCTGGACATTTAGGACTTAATCCTACTGTATATTTTTTAATTTTTAAAAAACTTTTCTGAAACTTATTTTTTACTAAGTGGTATGACAAGGAGATGATTCAATGATATGCCTGTTCTCTATGATGTTTTTGCTTTCAGGTTTTTTTTTTTTTTAAGATAGAATCTCACCATGTTGCCTATGGTGACTGTGATTTCTGGGTTCAAGTGATCCTCAAACTATAGGTACATACCACCAGACTAAGCTAGCTTTACAGTTCTTACTGACTGTCTGACTTTGAAGATATTACCTATGTTAGTTTTCTGTCACTATGAAAAAACACCTGAAACAAAAATACCCTAAACAATGTGTAAGGAGGAAAGGTTACTTTTGGCTCACCATCTCAGAGGTTTCAGTCCATGGTGGTAGTTGCTTTTGTGCCTGTGGTAAGGCAGAGCATCATAGCAGGAACAGGCTGAGCAAGCTGCTCGCTTTATGACAACTGGGAAGCAAAGAGGAGAGGGCAGGACTGAGGTGCCAATATCCTCTTTAGGTGCTTACACTCGATGACTTAACTTGCTTCATTTGGGCTCCACCTCTTTAAGGTTCCACTGTCTCCTAACAGTGCCACAGGCTGGCAACCAAGCCTTAGCACATGAGGCTTGAAGGAACATTTTAGCTCCAAAGTATAGCAGAGTTTATTTGATTTTGTTTTATTTTATTCTGAGACAGGGCTGTGTAGTTCAAGCTAGTTTTGAACTCATTTTGAACCCAATCTGGCCTTGAACTCACAGCCATTTTTCTGCCTCAGCCTCCTGAGTGCTGGAATTACAGGTGTGCACCATTATGCTCAGCTTTAGCTGTGAAGTATAACATTAATTTTTCTACACCCCAGTCTGATCATTTTGAAAAGGATAATAAGAATATGACTTCTCAGCTGGGCTTAATGGTGCACACCTGCAGTCCCAGGTGCTGAACCTGAAGCAAGAGGATTGCTTGTGCTCAGGTGTTTGGGGACAGCCTGGCCAATATAGTGAGATTCTTCTCTTAAAAAAGAAAAGAAAACAGGAAAAAAAGAATATGCCTTGTCTCATACAGTTCTTATGAGTGTTTCATGTATTAAGGTACAAACAGTGCTGGCATAGTAACTGCAATCAAGTGACTGCTTGACAGCCATCACTGTCGGACAGTCCTACCTGTGCTGGCATGTGCAAGAATGAGGGTAACAGTCTCTTTGTACAAAGCTTGTGTGGAACACTGGGTAAGCTTTCATCCAGACTGAGCTCAGAAAATGTCACACCCATTTACTTTAATCTGACTGAAATTCATCAGGCATCTCTGTGGAAATAATTTGTGGTTATAATAGTAACAGACTGCTTGAGGTAAAATGTTAGTAGCAAATGCTTAGTTTCACTGAAGTCTTTCCTAAGCAGCAGAGCAACATGGTTGAGGTACAGCTACCTTGGATCTTCATAGTAAGACCCTGAGAAATGGGCTCTCAGGAATAAGGAGGAGCAAGGTATACTGTTGTGTTTCTCATGCTGAGGCCTGTTAGTCACCAGGATTTGAAGACAATCTGACCACTTTAGCTTATGTTTTTATAAAATAAAACTTAGTTTCTTAAGTTAGTTGTTTTCTGAGTTGGGGGCTGTAGAACTTTTTTTTTTCCTTAGGCTGACATATTACTGGAGTTTGAGGAATGTTGATGAAATAGAAAGGACAAGGGCTTGACTTCAGACAGATCCATGTTCCAAGTGCTTCTACTAATTACTTGCTGGGAGATCCTAGACAAGTTATTCAGTCTTTCTGACCTTCATTTTTGTCATCCACAAACGGTGACAACAGCTACTTACAATCGTGTTATGAAGATGCATGTGAGTCATTTAATATATAGTAGAAGCTCAATACCAGTTATTTCTGACACTTTAAAAAAGTTATTTTAAAGAGAATAAAACCAAACAGAACCAAATGAAACAGAATAAAGCAAATCAAAACAAAGCAATGAGAGTGATACAGGACTTCAAAACAAGATAATAGGAAATCAACAATGACTATCATAATATATCTTATCTTCAAAATAGCTGCCCATACCATTAGACATAATAAAATCTAACAAAACAAAGCACAATACAACCAAACCAAACCAAACCAAACAATGAAAACAATACAGGATTTCAAAATAAGGTAATAGGAAATTAACAATGGCTACTACCTTCCCCTTTTAGACATTTCCTCCCCTTTCATTTTTACAGTATCAATTGCACAGTTTGGATCCCACTAACTCCTTCATTATTTTATTCTAGGGAGACAACATGATGTTGACCCATGTAAGTCCAAAACATTTCACCCATGAGCGTGATCTCAAGTTGCATCCATTTCCCTATAAGAGCCTCAAGGTTATCCTTCTTTATAACTGAGTGGATTTCTATTGTATTAAAAAAATCATTTCTTTCCTATTCATTCCATGGTTGATGGACAAGCTACCTCTGTTTTTTCTGGGTTCCCATCACATGTAGTGTTTTCTTGTGTCCTCTAACCTTCAGTCCATGAATTTTGAGTCAAAAGTATGTCTTATGTACAGAGTATTGATGGATTCTGTCTTCCACTCCACTCTGCCTGTGTTTCTTTTTATTGGTGAGTTGAGGACATCTATATTAATGGTTATGATCAACCTGCACTGGCGCTATCCTCCTGCCATTGGCCACCTACTTTTCCTTTCAATTGCCTGCCCTACTTGGCAATCCCCATGTGTTACTGTTCCTGGAAGCATGGTCATCTTTATCTCTCTCTAGAATATCCTTCAACACTCTTTGTAGGGTTGGTTTTGTGGTCACAAGTTCCTTCAGTTGTTCTTTATCATGAAAGAATCTTATTTCTCCATTAATTTTGAAAGGTAGTTTAGCAGGGTCCATCAGTATGGATTGGAAGTTGTTTTCTTTCAGGACCGGAAACACTTCACTCCAAGTTCTCCTTGACTTGATGGTTTGTGTTCACAAGTCTGTCATGATTCTGATGGGTTTTCTTTATAGGTGATCTGTTTCTTTTCTCTAATAGCCTTTAATAGTCTGTTCTTGTGCTGAATTTCTGGGATCTTTATTATTTTATGTCTGGGTGTAGATTTATTTTGGTAATGGTTAGTTGGAGTTCTGTACGCCTCACCTATCTCCTATGTCAGGTCCTTTTCCCATGCTTAGGCAGTTTTCTGCTATTATTTCTCTAAATAGTGTTTTTTTTTGTCATTTGTGTTGACCCCTGATTTTTTCACTAATATCTATCTGTCTTAAATTATGTTCTTTACATCATCTTTCAGCTATTGAATTGTTATTTCATGATAGTTTCATTCCTTGATTTTTTTAAAATTTTATTTAAAGAGAAAAAAAAAAGTAAAACAGAAAAAGGGGTAGAAACAATACAGAATCTCAGAAAAAAAGTAAGAAATCACTAGTTGATAAATTACATACTGTCTTCTTAGACCTAGTGGTTAAAGTGACAAAATTAAAGCATACAAAGTGTACATTCAAACAGTGAGACTGCAAAGAAGTTCAGTGATCCAGTAACAACTTAGCAATATGGTTTTCAATCCTACACACTTAAACATACATGCAGCCATATCCTCTAGAGCACTTTCTTTTCTTCTTTTTACTTTTTAAATCCATCATCTGCTTAGTTATATCCTGTTTCAGGTTGCTCAGTACCTTACTGACTTGTTTTGTTGTTGTTATATACTTTTAATCACCTTATATAATTCTGTTGCCTTGTTTTTGAGTTTCTCCTCATCCATGATCCATGGATCAGCTTTGGTGGAATTGGGAGATTTTTAGAGGTATTTTGTTACTTTCTTATCTACTTTTTTTTTTTTTTTGAAGGTAGCAAAATACAGCAGAACAAGACAGAACAAACCCATGCGACCACACTGCAATAAAACTACCACAGAACCTCAGAGCAGGTCACCAGGACACAAGCAATGGGCTCAATAGCATAGCCGATTTTGTTCACATTAGCTGTTCTTTCAATCAAATAGAGGAAAATGGAAGGAAATATTGAACTTTTAAAAACAGAATATTAAATAAAGCAGTACCATTAATCAAAACTGAGCAAAACAGTGATAAAAATATTTGCCTTCAAAGAGATGGTAGAAGGAAATCCCCCTTACTTGCCACGCTGTATACATTCATCCTCCAAAAAGATACTCAGACCGCCGGTG